>OZ024747.1:91327093-91372093 GCA_964016885.1 Eledone cirrhosa
ATGTTGTGTTACTTTACAATAGTAACATATTCGTAAAGCACCGAAACAATGTAATATATTTTCATAGGAGACAATTAATATTTCGTAGAAGAGTAGCATTTTTGATTGAATTTATAATATTATAAAACTTTTATCGATCTATGAAAATTAAGTTCAAAACTGATAGAATTTAAATTTAGAATCTTGGGGCATTGTGTTTCATAAACAGGGGATAGGATTAATGTAAGTGCCTGCAACTTTAGAACCTTCCAGGTGACATTTCATAAAGTTTAACATTGGGGATATTCGTTAAAGAATTTCAGGGAAACTATGTTCTAATTTCCTAAGCGATATTTTGTTTTATGCTTGTTTACATTCAAAACGATCCTGGGTCTATTTTGTTAGTAATCCTTTTGGGCGATCGATAAAATAGCCCTGGCAATATAATGAAGTGAATTAAGTAGACACTAAGCCCTATCCTTCAAATATTGCCATTGTACCAGTTACACCGTAGTCATATTAATCGTACTCCTCTTCTTTGAATTTTCTATCTTAGAGATCCTTATTTTGGAGAGTGAATTGATTATTTGCAAAAATCAATAGACGATGACTGCAGAATTTACTCTGAAACAACATTGATCCTTTCATCTTGTCTTACAATTATACTACAAACAGTAGACAACGAAAGTAGAATCTACATTGATCCTTTCATCTTGTCTTAGAATGAGGTTAAAAGGAATCTACTTATATTATATCTGTTGGTAGAAATAAAGGCATTGAGTACCAGGCTAACTGAAATTATCAATTATAGCAACAACCTGGTGACTGCCTTTAAGAATCTTTAATATATGTGATTATATCAATATTGGTGCTATTGAGGGTAGTACTGAAGCATGACGTCTTATGTTTAGTAAAATAGTACCAGAGATATCTCACAAACAAATGGAAACTTGTATCGAGAACATAGCCTAGAAATAAGAACCATTAATATACAATGTATATTGATAGTCAATATCTGTTAAGTGTTTTGAAATGATGCAGTATCTTTTACAAAGTTTTCTCGTCATTGACAGCATTTTGCTGTTTTAACAGCTTTCTTGCGTTGAGTTCTTATCATTAATATGGATGCAGTATGTGTTACATTTTTACAGACAGTCTAATTTCTAACAACCTAAACCATTTCTTACAACCTAAACCAATACTATTGGATTCGATTTTTGGCAACTTGATCTCACATTTTACCGAACTTGAACCAAAGAGTTGCATAAGAAATGTAGGATATCAGTCAACAGTTCTTGCATCAAAATATACATCTGTCAGGAATAATTCCACTCTATAACGACATCTGTTTGTGTGTCTTCATAAAAATTGCCCCCTGGCTGAAAAGTAATTATAACTGTTCCCTCGGCGTTCGATACTACTCAATTCGGATAGATAACCAATCAACCAAATATGGAACACTAAACAAAATTGAAACAACACTTGAGAGAAAAAGTTCAAGCGGAAACAAGAGGGAGAAGAGAACAATGAGTTAGTCAACGTGTCCACAGGTCACTTGTCTAAAGTTGATTACCAAGCTAAGTTTTCTTTTTTACGCCCCGGTTATCATGAAAAGAAATTGTTTCGTTTGTTTATCTGTTTTGTCCTGTTTTTAGTATATCAAATGTTCCGCTTGAGCATCAAAGCGTGTCTGAAAATGTGTCTGTCTTCTTCGCTACTTCAAGGAATATGTAAATATGTTTGTTAGACGAGAGCAAAGAGTAGCCTAGCAAGGCCAAAAGGAATTAAATAACGGGAACAAAGTATGAAAATGAACGATAACCTTGCTGTTAAAGATTAATAATAAAAACGTGAGCAAGAAAAAGAAGGGGAAGAGTTATAACAAAGAAAATGGCCTTGTTAAAAGAGAGGGAAAAAGTTAAAAAGAAAGAAGGAAATGATAAATAACTTTGGAAGTTGAGAAGTGTAAGATCTGTGAAGAAACAAAATGGTTGATTGAATACGTATATATATATATATATATGCACGCACGCACACACACACATATATACACACATATATATACACACATACACACATATATACACACACACATATACACACACACACACATATATACACACATATATACACACACATATATACACACACATATACACACACATATACACACATATATACAGGCACATATATATATATACACACACATATATATAACATACATTTACATATATATATATAGATCCATATATGTATATATATATATATATATATATATATATATATATATATATATATATATATATATATATATATATATATATATTTATATATATATATAAAATATATAAGCTGGGATGAATGGAAGCATCATATTACATTAAATTGTAAACCTACTTAAAGCGATTAATAGTCCGAGCTTCTTGTTTTTGCTACTAGGTTTTCAATTTGTTATCAATGTATTTTTAACCCAAGGTCAGTCCTTGATTGAGCAAACATATGATCAGAAACATTCCAGCTAGTGCCGGATTTACCATTATGCTTAGGTGTGCTTAAGCACTGGGACCCGTTGGGCAGGGAGGGGCGGCTTATTTTCTTGTGTAAGCCTACTGGGTACAAGTAAGGGTCTCATAACGTAACTAGCACAGAGCCTCATTTGTCCTAAATACGGTACTGATTCCAGCTGTGACAATGTCGTCTGTCTCATATATGCAGAGAAACCTTACACCACTTTAATCTTCCGGGGCTTTTTCTAAAATGGTAGGGTGAGATTTCAGAGAGATGTGCCTCCTATTTCTCACAGAACGAATGACCACCTGTATGCAACCTTGCTGCCTCGAGTCCTGCCAACAGATACTTTTGATCATTACTGTAACCTTTTTGCAGCCGTTGCTGTTCTGTTGAGATCACTACTACAACTGCTAATGCTACTACAACTGCTAATGCTACTACAACTACTAATGCTACTACAACTACTAATGCTACTACAACTGCTAATGCTACTACAGCTGCTAATGCTACTACAACTGTTAATGCTACTACAACTACTAATGCTGCTACAACTGCTAATGCTACTACAGCTGCTAATGCTACTACAACTGCTAATGCTACTACAACTGCTAATGCTACTACAACTGCTAATGCTACTACAACTGCTAATGCTGCTACAGCTGCTAATGCTACTACAACTGCTAATGCTACTACAACTGCTAATGCTAATACAGCTGCTAATGCTACTGCAACTGCTAATGCTACTACAACTGATAATGCTGCTATAACTGCTAATGCTGCTACAACTGCTAATGCTGCTATAACTGCTAATGCTACTACAACTGCTAATGCTGCTATAACTGCTAATGCTACTACAACTACTAATGATACTACAACTGCTAATGCTACTACAACCGCTAATGCTGCTACAACTGCTAATGCTACTACAGCTGCTAATGCTACTACAACTGCTAATGCTACTACAACTGCTAATGCTGCTACAGCTGCTAATGCTACTACAACTGCTAATGCTACTACAGCTACTAATGCTACTACAACTGCTAACGCTGCTACAACTGCTAATGCTACTGCAACTGCTAATGCTACTATAAATGCTAATGCTGCTACAACTGCTAATGCTACTACAACTGCTAATGCTACTACAACTGCTAATGCTGCTACAACTGCTAATGCTACTACAACTGCTAATGCTACTATAACTGCTAATGCTACTACAACTGCTAATGCTACTACAACTGCTAATGCTACTATAACTGCTAATGCTGCTGCAACTGCTAATGCTACTACAACTGCTAATGCTACTACAACTGCTAATGCTGCTACAGCTGCTAATGCTGCTACAGATGCTAATGCTACTACAGATGCTAATGCTACTACAACTGCTAATGCTGCTACAACTACTAATGCTACTACAACTACTAATGCTACTACAACTGCTAATGCTACTATAACTGCTAATGCTGCTGCAACTGCTAATGCTGCTACAACTGCTAATGCTACTACAACTGCTAATGCTACTACAACTGCTAATGCTGCTACAGCTGCTAATGCTACTACAACTGCTAATGCTACTACAACTGCTAATGCTACTATAACAGCTAATGCTGCTGCAACTGCTAATGCTACTACAACTGCTAATGCTACTATAACTGCTAATGCTGCTACAACTGCTAATGCTACTACAACTGCTAATGCTACTATAACTGCTAATGCTGCTACAACTGCTAATGCTACTACAACTGCTAATGCTACTACAACTGCTAATGCTACTACAGCTGCTAATGCTACTACAACTGCTAATGCTACTACAACTGCTAATGCTACTACAACTGCTAATGCTACTACAGTTGCTAATGCTACTACAACTGCTAATGCTACTACAACTGCTAATGCTACTACAGCTGCTAATGCTACTACAACTACTAATGCTACTACAACTGCTAATGCTACTATAACTGCTAATGCTGCTACAACTGCTAATGCTACTACAACTGCTAATGCTACTACAACTGCTAATGCTACTACAGCTGCTAATGCTACTACAACTGCTAATGCTACTACAACTGCTAATGCTACTACAACTACTAATGCTACTACAACTGCTAATGCTACTATAACTGCTAATGCTGCTACAACTGCTAATGCTACTACAACTGCTAATGCTACTACAACTGCTAATGCTACTACAGCTGCTAATGCTACTACAACTGCTAATGCTACTACAACTGCTAATGCTACTACAGCTGCTAATGCTACTACAACTGCTAATGCTACTACAGCTACTAATGCTACTACAACTGCTAACGCTGCTACAACTGCTAATGCTACTACAACTGCTAATGCTACTATAACTGCTAATGCTGCTACAACTGCTAATGCTACTACAACTGCTAATGCTACTACAACTGCTAATGCTGCTACAACTGCTAATGCTACTACAACTGCTAATGCTACTATAACTGCTAATGCTACTACAACTGCTAATGCTACTACAACTGCTAATGCTACTATAACTGCTAATGCTGCTGCAACTGCTAATGCTACTACAACTGCTAATGCTACTACAACTGCTAATGCTGCTACAGCTGCTAATGCTGCTACAGCTGCTAATGCTACTACAGATGCTAATGATACTACAACTACTAATGCTACTACAACTGCTAATGCTACTATAACTGCTAATGCTGCTGCAACTGCTAATGCTGCTACAACTGCTAATGCTACTACAACTGCTAATGCTACTACAACTGCTAATGCTGCTACAGCTGCTAATGCTACTACAACTGCTAATGCTACTACAACTGCTAATGCTACTATAACTGCTAATGCTGCTGCAACTGCTAATGCTACTACAACTGCTAATGCTACTATAACTGCTAATGCTGCTACAACTGCTAATGCTACTACAGCTACTAATGCTACTACAACTGCTAACGCTGCTACAACTGCTAATGCTACTGCAACTGCTAATGCTACTATAAATGCTAATGCTGCTACAACTGCTAATGCTACTACAACTGCTAATGCTACTACAACTGCTAATGCTGCTACAACTGCTAATGCTACTACAACTGCTAATGCTACTATAACTGCTAATGCTACTACAACTGCTAATGCTACTACAACTGCTAATGCTACTATAACTGCTAATGCTGCTGCAACTGCTAATGCTACTACAACTGCTAATGCTACTACAACTGCTAATGCTGCTACAGCTGCTAATGCTGCTACAGCTGCTAATGCTACTACAGATGCTAATGCTACTACAACTGCTAATGCTGCTACAACTACTAATGCTACTACAACTACTAATGCTACTACAACTGCTAATGCTACTATAACTGCTAATGCTGCTGCAACTGCTAATGCTGCTACAACTGCTAATGCTACTACAACTGCTAATGCTACTACAACTGCTAATGCTGCTACAGCTGCTAATGCTACTACAACTGCTAATGCTACTACAACTGCTAATGCTACTATAACAGCTAATGCTGCTGCAACTGCTAATGCTACTACAACTGCTAATGCTACTATAACTGCTAATGCTGCTACAACTGCTAATGCTACTACAACTGCTAATGCTACTATAACTGCTAATGCTGCTACAACTGCTAATGCTACTACAACTGCTAATGCTACTACAACTGCTAATGCTACTACAGCTGCTAATGCTACTACAACTGCTAATGCTACTACAACTGCTAATGCTACTACAACTGCTAATGCTACTACAGTTGCTAATGCTACTACAACTGCTAATGCTACTACAACTGCTAATGCTACTACAGCTGCTAATGCTACTACAACTACTAATGCTACTACAACTGCTAATGCTACTATAACTGCTAATGCTGCTACAACTGCTAATGCTACTACAACTGCTAATGCTACTACAACTGCTAATGCTACTACAGCTGCTAATGCTACTACAACTGCTAATGCTACTACAACTGCTAATGCTACTACAACTACTAATGCTACTACAACTGCTAATGCTACTATAACTGCTAATGCTGCTACAACTGCTAATGCTACTACAACTGCTAATGCTACTACAACTGCTAATGCTACTACAGCTGCTAATGCTACTACAACTGCTAATGCTACTACAACTGCTAATGCTACTACAGCTGCTAATGCTACTACAACTGCTAATGCTACTACAGCTACTAATGCTACTACAACTGCTAACGCTGCTACAACTGCTAATGCTACTGCAACTGCTAATGCTACTATAACTGCTAATGCTGCTACAACTGCTAATGCTACTACAACTGCTAATGCTACTACAACTGCTAATGCTGCTACAACTGCTAATGCTACTACAACTGCTAATGCTACTATAACTGCTAATGCTACTACAACTGCTAATGCTACTACAACTGCTAATGCTACTATAACTGCTAATGCTGCTGCAACTGCTAATGCTACTACAACTGCTAATGCTACTACAACTGCTAATGCTGCTACAGCTGCTAATGCTGCTACAGCTGCTAATGCTACTACAGATGCTAATGATACTACAACTACTAATGCTACTACAACTGCTAATGCTACTATAACTGCTAATGCTGCTGCAACTGCTAATGCTGCTACAACTGCTAATGCTACTACAACTGCTAATGCTACTACAACTGCTAATGCTGCTACAGCTGCTAATGCTACTACAACTGCTAATGCTACTACAACTGCTAATGCTACTATAACTGCTAATGCTGCTGCAACTGCTAATGCTACTACAACTGCTAATGCTACTATAACTGCTAATGCTGCTACAACTGCTAATGCTACTACAACTGCTAATGCTACTATAACTGCTAATGCTGCTACAACTGCTAATGCTACTACAACTGCTAATGCTACTACAACTGCTAATGCTACTACAGCTGCTAATGCTACTACAACTGCTAATGCTACTACAACTGCTAATGCTACTACAACTGCTAATGCTACTACAGTTGCTAATGCTACTACAACTGCTAATGCTACTACAACTGCTAATGCTACTACAGCTGCTAATGCTACTACAACTACTAATGCTACTACAACTGCTAATGCTACTATAACTGCTAATGCTGCTACAATTGCTAATGCTACTACAACTGCTAATGCTACTACAACTGCTAATGCTACTACAGCTGCTAATGCTACTACAACTGCTAATGCTACTACAACTGCTAATGCTACTACAACTACTAATGCTACTACAACTGCTAATGCTACTATAACTGCTAATGCTGCTACAACTGCTAATGCTACTACAACTGCTAATGCTACTACAACTGCTAATGCTACTACAGCTGCTAATGCTACTACAACTGCTAATGCTACTACAACTGCTAATGCTACTACAGCTGCTAATGCTACTACAATTGCTAATGCTACTACAGCTACTAATGCTACTACAACTGCTAACGCTGCTACAACTGCTAATGCTACTGCAACTGCTAATGCTACTATAACTGCTAATGCTGCTACAACTGCTAATGCTACTACAACTGCTAATGCTACTACAACTGCTAATGCTGCTACAACTGCTAATGCTACTACAACTGCTAATGCTACTATAACTGCTAATGCTACTACAACTGCTAATGCTACTACAACTGCTAATGCTACTATAACTGCTAATGCTGCTGCAACTGCTAATGCTACTACAACTGCTAATGCTACTACAACTGCTAATGCTGCTACAGCTGCTAATGCTGCTACAGCTGCTAATGCTACTACAGATGCTAATGCTACTACAACTACTAATGCTACTACAACTGCTAATGCTACTATAACTGCTAATGCTGCTGCAACTGCTAATGCTGCTACAACTGCTAATGCTACTACAACTGCTAATGCTACTACAACTGCTAATGCTGCTACAGCTGCTAATGCTACTACAACTGCTAATGTTACTACAACTGCTAATGCTACTATAACTGCTAATGCTGCTGCAACTGCTAATGCTACTACAACTGCTAATGCTACTATAACTGCTAATGCTGCTACAACTGCTAATGCTACTACAACTGCTAATGCTACTATAACTGCTAATGCTACTACAACTGCTAATGCTACTACAACTGCTAATGCTACTACAGCTGCTAATGCTACTACAACTGCTAATGCTACTACAACTGCTAATGCTACTACAACTGCTAATGCTACTACAGCTGCTAATGCTACTACAACTGCTAATGCTACTACAACTGCTAATGCTACTACAGCTGCTAATGCTACTACAACTACTAATGCTACTACAACTGCTAATGCTACTATAACTGCTAATGCTGCTACAACTGCTAATGCTACTACAACTGATAATGCTACTACAACTGCTAATGCTACTACAGCTGCTAATGCTACTACAACTGCTAATGCTACTACAACTGCTAATGCTACTACAACTACTAATGCTACTACAACTGCTAATGCTACTATAACTGCTAATGCTGCTACAACTGCTAATGCTACTACAACTGCTAATGCTACTACAACTGCTAATGCTACTACAGCTGCTAATGCTACTACAACTGCTAATGCTACTACAACTGCTAATGCTACTACAGCTGCTAATGCTACTACAACTACTAATGCTACTACAACTGCTAATGCTACTACAACTGCTAATGCTACTACAACTGCTAATGCTACTACAACTGCTAATGCTGCTACAACTGCTAATGCTACTACAGCTGCTAATGCTACTACAACTGCTAATGCTGCTACAACTGCTAATGCTACTACAGCTGCTAATGCTACTACAACTGCTAATGCTACTACAGCTGCTAATGCTACTACAGCTGCTAATGCTACTACAACTGCTAATGCTACTACAACTACTAATGCTACTACAACTGCTAATGCTACTACAACTGCTAATGCTACTACAACTGCTAATGCTACTACAACTGCTAATGCTGCTACAACTGCTAATGCTACTACAGCTGCTAATGCTACTACAACTGCTAATGCTGCTACAACTGCTAATGCTACTACAGCTGCTAATGCTACTACAACTGCTAATGCTACTACAGCTGCTAATGCTACTACAACTGCTAATGCTGCTACAACTGCTAATGCTACTACAGCTGCTAATGCTACTACAACTACTAATGCTACTACAGCTGCTAGTGCTACTACAGCTGCTAATGCTACTACAACTACTAATGCTACTACAACTGCTAATGCTACTACAGCTGCTAATGCTACTACAGCTGCTAATGCTACTACAACTACTAATGCTACTACAACTGCTAATGCTACTACAACTGCTAATGCTACTACAACTGCTAATGCTACTACAACTGCTAATGCTGCTACAACTGCTAATGCTACTACAGCTGCTAATGCTACTACAACTGCTAATGCTGCTACAACTGCTAATGCTACTACAGCTGCTAATGCTACTACAGCTGCTAATGCTACTACAACTACTAATGCTACTACAGCTGCTAATGCTACTACAGCTGCTAATCCTACTACAACTGCTAATGCTACTACAGCTGCTAATGCTACTACAACTGCTAATGCTACTACAGCTGCTCATGCTACTACAACTACTAATGCTAGTACAACTGCTAATGCTACTACAACTGCTAATGCTACTACAGCTGCTAATGCTACTACAACTGCTAATGTTACTACAGCTGCTAATGATACTACAGCTGCTAATGCTACTACAACTACTAATGCTACTACAGCTGCTAATGCTACTACAGCTGCTAATGCTACTACAACTACTAATGCTACTACAACTACTAATGCTACTACAGCTGCTAATGCTACTACAACTGCTAATGCTACTACAACTGCTAATGCTACTACAGCTGCTAATGCTACTACAACTACTAATGCTACTACAACTGCTAATGCTACTACAACTACTAATGCTACTACAACTACTAATGCTACTACAACTACTAATGCTACTACAACTACTAATGCTACTACAACTGCTAATGCTACTACAACTACTAATGCTACTACAACTACTAATGCTACTACAACTACTAATGCTACTACAACTGCTAATGCTACTACAACTACTAATGCTACTACAACTACTAATGCTACTACAACTACTAATGCTACTACAGCTGCTAATGCTACTACAACTGCTAATGCTACTACAACTGCTAATGCTACTACAGCTGCTAATGCTACTACAACTACTAATGCTACTACAACTGCTAATGCTACTACAGCTGCTAATGCTACTACAACTACTAATGCTACTACAACTACTAATGCTACTACAGCTGCTAATGCTACTACAACTGCTAATGCTACTACAACTGCTAATGCTACTACAGCTGCTAATGCTACTACAACTGCTAATGCTACTAAAACTACTAATGCTACTACAACTGCTAATGCTACTACAGCTGCTAATGCTACTACAGCTGCTAATGCTACTACAACTACTAATGCTACTACAGCTGCTAATGCTACTACAGCTGCTAATGCTACTACAACTGCTAATGCTACTACAACTACTAATGCTACTACAGCTGCTAATGCTACTACAACTGCTAATGCTACTACAACTGCTAATGCTACTAAAACTACTAATGCTACTACAACTGCTAATGTTACTACAGCTGCTAATGCTACTACAGCTGCTAATGCTACTACAACTGCTAATGCTACTACAACTACTAATGCTACTACAGCTGCTAATGCTACTACAACTGCTAATGCTACTACAACTGCTAATGCTACTACAACTACTAATGCTACTACAACTGCTAATGCTACTAAAACTACTAATGCTACTACAACTGCTCATGCTACTACAACTACTAATGCTACTAAAACTACTAATGCTACTACAGCTGCTCATTCTGCTACAACTGCTAATGCTACTACAACTGCTAATGCTACTACAACTGCTAATGCTACTACAACTGCTAATGCTACTACAACTACTAATGCTACTACAACTGCTAATGCTACTATAACTGCTAATGCTGCTACAACTGCTAATGCTACTACAACTGCTAATGCTACTACAACTGCTAATGCTACTACAGCTGCTAATGCTACTACAACTGCTAATGCTACTACAACTGCTAATGCTACTACAGCTGCTAATGCTACTACAACTGCTAATGCTACTACAGCTACTAATGCTACTACAACTGCTAACGCTGCTACAACTGCTAATGCTACTGCAACTGCTAATGCTACTATAACTGCTAATGCTGCTACAACTGCTAATGCTACTACAACTGCTAATGCTACTACAACTGCTAATGCTGCTACAACTGCTAATGCTACTACAACTGCTAATGCTACTATAACTGCTAATGCTACTACAACTGCTAATGCTACTACAACTGCTAATGCTACTATAACTGCTAATGCTGCTGCAACTGCTAATGCTACTACAACTGCTAATGCTACTACAACTGCTAATGCTGCTACAGCTGCTAATGCTGCTACAGCTGCTAATGCTACTACAGATGCTAATGATACTACAACTACTAATGCTACTACAACTGCTAATGCTACTATAACTGCTAATGCTGCTGCAACTGCTAATGCTGCTACAACTGCTAATGCTACTACAACTGCTAATGCTACTACAACTGCTAATGCTGCTACAGCTGCTAATGCTACTACAACTGCTAATGCTACTACAACTGCTAATGCTACTATAACTGCTAATGCTGCTGCAACTGCTAATGCTACTACAACTGCTAATGCTACTATAACTGCTAATGCTGCTACAACTGCTAATGCTACTACAACTGCTAATGCTACTATAACTGCTAATGCTGCTACAACTGCTAATGCTACTACAACTGCTAATGCTACTACAACTGCTAATGCTACTACAGCTGCTAATGCTACTACAACTGCTAATGCTACTACAACTGCTAATGCTACTACAACTGCTAATGCTACTACAGTTGCTAATGCTACTACAACTGCTAATGCTACTACAACTGCTAATGCTACTACAGCTGCTAATGCTACTACAACTACTAATGCTACTACAACTGCTAATGCTACTATAACTGCTAATGCTGCTACAATTGCTAATGCTACTACAACTGCTAATGCTACTACAACTGCTAATGCTACTACAGCTGCTAATGCTACTACAACTGCTAATGCTACTACAACTGCTAATGCTACTACAACTACTAATGCTACTACAACTGCTAATGCTACTATAACTGCTAATGCTGCTACAACTGCTAATGCTACTACAACTGCTAATGCTACTACAACTGCTAATGCTACTACAGCTGCTAATGCTACTACAACTGCTAATGCTACTACAACTGCTAATGCTACTACAGCTGCTAATGCTACTACAACTGCTAATGCTACTACAGCTACTAATGCTACTACAACTGCTAACGCTGCTACAACTGCTAATGCTACTGCAACTGCTAATGCTACTATAACTGCTAATGCTGCTACAACTGCTAATGCTACTACAACTGCTAATGCTACTACAACTGCTAATGCTGCTACAACTGCTAATGCTACTACAACTGCTAATGCTACTATAACTGCTAATGCTACTACAACTGCTAATGCTACTACAACTGCTAATGCTACTATAACTGCTAATGCTGCTGCAACTGCTAATGCTACTACAACTGCTAATGCTACTACAACTGCTAATGCTGCTACAGCTGCTAATGCTGCTACAGCTGCTAATGCTACTACAGATGCTAATGCTACTACAACTACTAATGCTACTACAACTGCTAATGCTACTATAACTGCTAATGCTGCTGCAACTGCTAATGCTGCTACAACTGCTAATGCTACTACAACTGCTAATGCTACTACAACTGCTAATGCTGCTACAGCTGCTAATGCTACTACAACTGCTAATGTTACTACAACTGCTAATGCTACTATAACTGCTAATGCTGCTGCAACTGCTAATGCTACTACAACTGCTAATGCTACTATAACTGCTAATGCTGCTACAACTGCTAATGCTACTACAACTGCTAATGCTACTACAACTGCTAATGCTACTACAACTGCTAATGCTACTACAACTGCTAATGCTACTACAACTGCTAATGCTACTACAACTACTAATGCTACTACAGCTGCTAATGCTACTACAACTGCTAATGCTACTACAACTGCTAATGCTACTAAAACTACTAATGCTACTACAACTGCTAATGCTACTACAACTGCTAATGCTACTAAAACTACTAATGCTACTACAACTGCTAATGCTACTACAGCTGCTAATGCTACTACAGCTGCTAATGCTACTACAACTGCTAATGCTACTACAACTACTAATGCTACTACAGCTGCTAATGCTACTACAACTGCTAATGCTACTACAACTGCTAATGCTACTACAACTACTAATGCTTCTACAACTGCTAATGCTACTAAAACTACTAATGCTACTACAACTGCTCATGCTACTACAACTACTAATGCTACTAAAACTACTAATGCTACTACAGCTGCTCATTCTACTACAACTGCTAATGCTACTACAACTGCTAATGCTACTACAACTGCTAATGCTACTACAACTGCTAATGCTACTACAACTACTAATGCTACTACAACTGCTAATGCTACTATAACTGCTAATGCTGCTACAACTGCTAATGCTACTACAACTGCTAATGCTACTACAACTGCTAATGCTACTACAGCTGCTAATGCTACTACAACTGCTAATGCTACTACAACTGCTAATGCTACTACAGCTGCTAATGCTACTACAACTGCTAATGCTACTACAGCTACTAATGCTACTACAACTGCTAACGCTGCTACAACTGCTAATGCTACTGCAACTGCTAATGCTACTATAACTGCTAATGCTGCTACAACTGCTAATGCTACTACAACTGCTAATGCTACTACAACTGCTAATGCTGCTACAATTGCTAATGCTACTACAACTGCTAATGCTACTATAACTGCTAATGCTACTACAACTGCTAATGCTACTACAACTGCTAATGCTACTATAACTGCTAATGCTGCTGCAACTGCTAATGCTACTACAACTGCTAATGCTACTACAACTGCTAATGCTGCTACAGCTGCTAATGCTGCTACAGCTGCTAATGCTACTACAGATGCTAATGATACTACAACTACTAATGCTACTACAACTGCTAATGCTACTATAACTGCTAATGCTGCTGCAACTGCTAATGCTGCTACAACTGCTAATGCTACTACAACTGCTAATGCTACTACAACTGCTAATGCTGCTACAGCTGCTAATGCTACTACAACTGCTAATGCTACTACAACTGCTAATGCTACTATAACTGCTAATGCTGCTGCAACTGCTAATGCTACTACAACTGCTAATGCTACTATAACTGCTAATGCTGCTACAACTGCTAATGCTACTACAACTGCTAATGCTACTATAACTGCTAATGCTGCTACAACTGCTAATGCTACTACAACTGCTAATGCTACTACAACTGCTAATGCTACTACAACTGCTAATGCTACTACAGCTGCTAATGCTACTACAACTACTAATGCTACTACAACTGCTAATGCTACTATAACTGCTAATGCTGCTACAATTGCTAATGCTACTACAACTGCTAATGCTACTACAACTGCTAATGCTACTACAGCTGCTAATGCTACTACAACTGCTAATGCTACTACAACTGCTAATGCTACTACAACTACTAATGCTACTACAACTGCTAATGCTACTATAACTGCTAATGCTGCTACAACTGCTAATGCTACTACAACTGCTAATGCTACTACAACTGCTAATGCTACTACAGCTGCTAATGCTACTACAACTGCTAATGCTACTACAACTGCTAATGCTACTACAGCTGCTAATGCTACTACAACTGCTAATGCTACTACAGCTACTAATGCTACTACAACTGCTAACGCTGCTACAACTGCTAATGCTACTGCAACTGCTAATGCTACTATAACTGCTAATGCTGCTACAACTGCTAATGCTACTACAACTGCTAATGCTACTACAACTGCTAATGCTGCTACAACTGCTAATGCTACTACAACTGCTAATGCTACTATAACTGCTAATGCTACTACAACTGCTAATGCTACTACAACTGCTAATGCTACTATAACTGCTAATGCTGCTGCAACTGCTAATGCTACTACAACTGCTAATGCTACTACAACTGCTAATGCTGCTACAGCTGCTAATGCTGCTACAGCTGCTAATGCTACTACAGATGCTAATGCTACTACAACTACTAATGCTACTACAACTGCTAATGCTACTATAACTGCTAATGCTGCTGCAACTGCTAATGCTGCTACAACTGCTAATGCTACTACAACTGCTAATGCTACTACAACTGCTAATGCTGCTACAGCTGCTAATGCTACTACAACTGCTAATGTTACTACAACTGCTAATGCTACTATAACTGCTAATGCTGCTGCAACTGCTAATGCTACTACAACTGCTAATGCTACTACAACTGCTAATGCTACTATAACTGCTAACGCTGCTACAACTGCTAATGCTACTGCAACTGCTAATGCTACTATAACTGCTAATGCTGCTACAACTGCTAATGCTACTACAACTGCTAATGCTACTACAACTGCTAATGCTGCTACAACTGCTAATGCTACTACAACTGCTAATGCTACTATAACTGCTAATGCTACTACAACTGCTAATGCTACTACAACTGCTAATGCTACTATAACTGCTAATGCTGCTGCAACTGCTAATGCTACTACAACTGCTAATGCTACTACAACTGCTAATGCTGCTACAGCTGCTAATGCTGCTACAGCTGCTAATGCTACTACAGATGCTAATGCTACTACAACTACTAATGCTACTACAACTGCTAATGCTACTATAACTGCTAATGCTGCTGCAACTGCTAATGCTGCTACAACTGCTAATGCTACTACAACTGCTAATGCTACTACAACTGCTAATGCTGCTACAGCTGCTAATGCTACTACAACTGCTAATGTTACTACAACTGCTAATGCTACTATAACTGCTAATGCTGCTGCAACTGCTAATGCTACTACAGCTGCTAATGCTACTACAGCTGCTAATGCTACTACAACTGCTAATGCTACTACAACTACTAATGCTACTACAGCTGCTAATGCTACTACAACTGCTAATGCTACTACAACTGCTAATGCTACTACAACTACTAATGCTACTACAACTGCTAATGCTACTAAAACTACTAATGCTACTACAACTGCTCATGCTACTACAACTACTAATGCTACTAAAACTACTAATGCTACTACAGCTGCTCATTCTACTACAACTGCTAATGCTACTACAACTGCTAATGCTACTACAACTGCTAATGCTACTACAACTGCTAATCCTACTACAACTACTAATGCTACTACAACTGCTAATGCTACTATAACTGCTAATGCTGCTACAACTGCTAATGCTACTACAACTGCTAATGCTACTACAACTGCTAATGCTACTACAGCTGCTAATGCTACTACAACTGCTAATGCTACTACAACTGCTAATGCTACTACAGCTGCTAATGCTACTACAACTGCTAATGCTACTACAGCTACTAATGCTACTACAACTGCTAACGCTGCTACAACTGCTAATGCTACTGCAACTGCTAATGCTACTATAACTGCTAATGCTGCTACAACTGCTAATGCTACTACAACTGCTAATGCTACTACAACTGCTAATGCTGCTACAACTGCTAATGCTACTACAACTGCTAATGCTACTATAACTGCTAATGCTACTACAACTGCTAATGCTACTACAACTGCTAATGCTACTATAACTGCTAATGCTGCTGCAACTGCTAATGCTACTACAACTGCTAATGCTACTACAACTGCTAATGCTGCTACAGCTGCTAATGCTGCTACAGCTGCTAATGCTACTACAGATGCTAATGATACTACAACTACTAATGCTACTACAACTGCTAATGCTACTATAACTGCTAATGCTGCTGCAACTGCTAATGCTGCTACAACTGCTAATGCTACTACAACTGCTAATGCTACTACAACTGCTAATGCTGCTACAGCTGCTAATGCTACTACAACTGCTAATGCTACTACAACTGCTAATGCTACTATAACTGCTAATGCTGCTGCAACTGCTAATGCTACTACAACTGCTAATGCTACTATAACTGCTAATGCTGCTACAACTGCTAATGCTACTACAACTGCTAATGCTACTATAACTGCTAATGCTGCTACAACTGCTAATGCTACTACAACTGCTAATGCTACTACAACTGCTAATGCTACTACAGCTGCTAATGCTACTACAACTGCTAATGCTACTACAACTGCTAATGCTACTACAACTGCTAATGCTACTACAGTTGCTAATGCTACTACAACTGCTAATGCTACTACAACTGCTAATGCTACTACAGCTGCTAATGCTACTACAACTACTAATGCTACTACAACTGCTAATGCTACTATAACTGCTAATGCTGCTACAATTGCTAATGCTACTACAACTGCTAATGCTACTACAACTGCTAATGCTACTACAGCTGCTAATGCTACTACAACTGCTAATGCTACTACAACTGCTAATGCTACTACAACTACTAATGCTACTACAACTGCTAATGCTACTATAACTGCTAATGCTGCTACAACTGCTAATGCTACTACAACTGCTAATGCTACTACAACTGCTAATGCTACTACAGCTGCTAATGCTACTACAACTGCTAATGCTACTACAACTGCTAATGCTACTACAGCTGCTAATGCTACTACAACTGCTAATGCTACTACAGCTACTAATGCTACTACAACTGCTAACGCTGCTACAACTGCTAATGCTACTGCAACTGCTAATGCTACTATAACTGCTAATGCTGCTACAACTGCTAATGCTACTACAACTGCTAATGCTACTACAACTGCTAATGCTGCTACAACTGCTAATGCTACTACAACTGCTAATGCTACTATAACTGCTAATGCTACTACAACTGCTAATGCTACTACAACTGCTAATGCTACTATAACTGCTAATGCTGCTGCAACTGCTAATGCTACTACAAATGCTAATGCTACTACAACTGCTAATGCTGCTACAGCTGCTAATGCTGCTACAGCTGCTAATGCTACTACAGATGCTAATGCTACTACAACTACTAATGCTACTACAACTGCTAATGCTACTATAACTGCTAATGCTGCTGCAACTGCTAATGCTGCTACAACTGCTAATGCTACTACAACTGCTAATGCTACTACAACTGCTAATGCTGCTACAGCTGCTAATGCTACTACAACTGCTAATGTTACTACAACTGCTAATGCTACTATAACTGCTAATGCTGCTGCAACTGCTAATGCTACTACAACTGCTAATGCTACTATAACTGCTAATGCTGCTACAACTGCTAATGCTACTACGACTGCTAATGCTACTACAACTGCTAATGCTACTACAACTGCTAATGCTACTACAACTGCTAATGCTACTACAACTGCTAATGCTACTACAACTACTAATGCTACTACAGCTGCTAATGCTACTACAACTGCTAATGCTACTACAACTGCTAATGCTACTAAAACTACTAATGCTACTACAACTGCTAATGCTACTACAACTGCTAATGCTACTAAAACTACTAATGCTACTACAACTGCTAATGCTACTACAGCTGCTAATGCTACTACAGCTGCTAATGCTACTACAACTGCTAATGCTACTACAACTACTAATGCTACTACAGCTGCTAATGCTACTACAACTGCTAATGCTACTACAACTGCTAATGCTACTACAACTACTAATGCTACTACAACTGCTAATGCTACTAAAACTACTAATGCTACTACAACTGCTCATGCTACTACAACTACTAATGCTACTAAAACTACTAATGCTACTACAGCTGCTCATTCTACTACAACTGCTAATGCTACTACAACTGCTAATGCTACTACAACTGCTAATGCTACTACAACTGCTAATGCTACTACAACTACTAATGCTACTACAACTGCTAATGCTACTATAACTGCTAATGCTGCTACAACTGCTAATGCTACTACAACTGCTAATGCTACTACAACTGCTAATGCTACTACAGCTGCTAATGCTACTACAACTGCTAATGCTACTACAACTGCTAATGCTACTACAGCTGCTAATGCTACTACAACTGCTAATGCTACTACAGCTACTAATGCTACTACAACTGCTAACGCTGCTACAACTGCTAATGCTACTGCAACTGCTAATGCTACTATAACTGCTAATGCTGCTACAACTGCTAATGCTACTACAACTGCTAATGCTACTACAACTGCTAATGCTGCTACAACTGCTAATGCTACTACAACTGCTAATGCTACTATAACTGCTAATGCTACTACAACTGCTAATGCTACTACAACTGCTAATGCTACTATAACTGCTAATGCTGCTGCAACTGCTAATGCTACTACAACTGCTAATGCTACTACAACTGCTAATGCTGCTACAGCTGCTAATGCTGCTACAGCTGCTAATGCTACTACAGATGCTAATGATACTACAACTACTAATGCTACTACAACTGCTAATGCTACTATAACTGCTAATGCTGCTGCAACTGCTAATGCTGCTACAACTGCTAATGCTACTACAACTGCTAATGCTACTACAACTGCTAATGCTGCTACAGCTGCTAATGCTACTACAACTGCTAATGCTACTACAACTGCTAATGCTACTATAACTGCTAATGCTGCTGCAACTGCTAATGCTACTACAACTGCTAATGCTACTATAACTGCTAATGCTGCTACAACTGCTAATGCTACTACAACTGCTAATGCTACTATAACTGCTAATGCTGCTACAACTGCTAATGCTACTACAACTGCTAATGCTACTACAACTGCTAATGCTACTACAACTGCTAATGCTACTACAGCTGCTAATGCTACTACAACTACTAATGCTACTACAACTGCTAATGCTACTATAACTGCTAATGCTGCTACAATTGCTAATGCTACTACAACTGCTAATGCTACTACAACTGCTAATGCTACTACAGCTGCTAATGCTACTACAACTGCTAATGCTACTACAACTGCTAATGCTACTACAACTACTAATGCTACTACAACTGCTAATGCTACTATAACTGCTAATGCTGCTACAACTGCTAATGCTACTACAACTGCTAATGCTACTACAACTGCTAATGCTACTACAGCTGCTAATGCTACTACAACTGCTAATGCTACTACAACTGCTAATGCTACTACAGCTGCTAATGCTACTACAACTGCTAATGCTACTACAGCTACTAATGCTACTACAACTGCTAACGCTGCTACAACTGCTAATGCTACTGCAACTGCTAATGCTACTATAACTGCTAATGCTGCTACAACTGCTAATGCTACTACAACTGCTAATGCTACTACAACTGCTAATGCTGCTACAACTGCTAATGCTACTACAACTGCTAATGCTACTATAACTGCTAATGCTACTACAACTGCTAATGCTACTACAACTGCTAATGCTACTATAACTGCTAATGCTGCTGCAACTGCTAATGCTACTACAACTGCTAATGCTACTACAACTGCTAATGCTGCTACAGCTGCTAATGCTGCTACAGCTGCTAATGCTACTACAGATGCTAATGCTACTACAACTACTAATGCTACTACAACTGCTAATGCTACTATAACTGCTAATGCTGCTGCAACTGCTAATGCTGCTACAACTGCTAATGCTACTACAACTGCTAATGCTACTACAACTGCTAATGCTGCTACAGCTGCTAATGCTACTACAACTGCTAATGTTACTACAACTGCTAATGCTACTATAACTGCTAATGCTGCTGCAACTGCTAATGCTACTACAACTGCTAATGCTACTATAACTGCTAATGCTGCTACAACTGCTAATGCTACTACAACTGCTAATGCTACTATAACTGCTAATGCTACTACAACTGCTAATGCTACTACAACTGCTAATGCTACTACAGCTGCTAATGCTACTACAACTGCTAATGCTACTACAACTGCTAATGCTACTACAACTGCTAATGCTACTACAGCTGCTAATGCTACTACAACTGCTAATGCTACTACAACTGCTAATGCTACTACAGCTGCTAATGCTACTACAACTACTAATGCTACTACAACTGCTAATGCTACTATAACTGCTAATGCTGCTACAACTGCTAATGCTACTACAACTGATAATGCTACTACAACTGCTAATGCTACTACAGCTGCTAATGCTACTACAACTGCTAATGCTACTACAACTGCTAATGCTACTACAACTACTAATGCTACTACAACTGCTAATGCTACTATAACTGCTAATGCTGCTACAACTGCTAATGCTACTACAACTGCTAATGCTACTACAACTGCTAATGCTACTACAGCTGCTAATGCTACTACAACTGCTAATGCTACTACAAATGCTAATGCTACTACAGCTGCTAATGCTACTACAACTACTAATGCTACTACAACTGCTAATGCTACTACAACTGCTAATGCTACTACAACTGCTAATGCTACTACAACTGCTAATGCTGCTACAACTGCTAATGCTACTACAGCTGCTAATGCTACTACAACTGCTAATGCTGCTACAACTGCTAATGCTACTACAGCTGCTAATGCTACTACAACTGCTAATGCTACTACAGCTGCTAATGCTACTACAACTGCTAATGCTACTACAGCTGCTAATGCTACTACAGCTGCTAATGCTACTACAACTACTAATGCTACTACAACTGCTAATGCTACTACAACTGCTAATGCTACTACAACTGCTAATGCTACTACAACTGCTAATGCTGCTACAACTGCTAATGCTACTACAGCTGCTAATGCTACTACAACTGCTAATGCTGCTACAACTGCTAATGCTACTACAGCTGCTAATGCTACTACAACTGCTAATGCTACTACAACTGCTAATGCTACTACAGCTGCTCATGCTACTACAACTACTAATGCTAGTACAACTGCTAATGCTACTACAACTGCTAATGCTACTACAGCTGCTAATGCTACTACAACTGCTAATGCTACTACAGCTGCTAATGCTACTACAGCTGCTAATGCTACTACAACTACTAATGCTACTACAGCTGCTAATGCTACTACAGCTGCTAATGCTACTACAACTACTAATGCTACTACAACTACTAATGCTACTACAGCTGCTAATGCTACTACAACTGCTAATGCAACTACAGCTGCTAATGCTACTACAACTACTAATGCTACTACAACTACTAATGCTACTACAGCTGCTAATGCTACTACAACTGATAATGCTACTACAACTGCTAATGCTACTAAATCTACTAATGCTACTACAACTGCTAATGCTACTACAGCTGCTAATGCTACTACAGCTGCTAATGCTACTACAACTACTAATGCTACTACAGCTGCTAATGCTACTACAGCTGCTAATGCTACTACAACTGCTAATGCTACTACAACTACTAATGCTACTACAGCTGCTAATGCTACTACAACTGCTAATGCTACTACAACTGCTAATGCTACTAAAACTACTAATGCTACTACAACTGCTAATGCTACTACAGCTGCTAATGCTACTACAGCTGCTAATGCTACTACAACTGCTAATGCTACTACAACTACTAATGCTACTACAGCTGCTAATGCTACTACAACTGCTAATGCTACTACAACTGCTAATGCTACTACAACTACTAATGCTACTACAACTGCTAATGCTACTAAAACTACTAATGCTACTACAACTGCTCATGCTACTACAACTACTAATGCTACTAAAACTACTAATGCTACTACAGCTGCTCATTCTACTACAACTGCTAATGCTACTACAACTGCTAATGCTACTACAACTGCTAATGCTACTACAACTGCTAATGCTACTACAACTACTAATGCTACTACAACTGCTAATGCTACTATAACTGCTAATGCTGCTACAACTGCTAATGCTACTACAACTGCTAATGCTACTACAACTGCTAATGCTACTACAGCTGCTAATGCTACTACAACTGCTAATGCTACTACAACTGCTAATGCTACTACAGCTGCTAATGCTACTACAACTACTAATGCTACTACAACTGCTAATGCTACTACAACTGCTAATGCTACTACAACTGCTAATGCTACTACAACTGCTAACGCTGCTATAACTGCTAATGCTACTACAACTGCTAATGCTACTACAGCTGCTAATGCTACTACAACTGCTAATGCTACTACAGCTGCTAATGCTGCTACAGCTGCTAATGCTACTACAACTGCTAATGCTACTACAGCTGCTAATGCTACTATAACTGCTAATGCTGCTACAACTGCTCATGCTATTACAGCTGCTCATGCTACTACAACTGCTCATGCTACTACAACTGCTAATGCTACTACAACTGCTAATGCTACTACAACTGCTAATGCTACTACAACTACTAATGCTACTACAACTGCTAATGCTACTACAGCTGCTAATGCTACTACAACTACTAATGCTACTACAACTACTAATGCTACTACAGCTGCTAATGCTACTACAACTGCTAATGCTACTACAACTGCTAATGCTACTACAGCTGCTAATGCTACTACAACTGCTAATGCTACTACAACTGCTAATGCTGCTATAACTGCTAATGCTACTACAACTGCTAATGCTACTACAGCTGCTAATGCTACTACAGCTGCTAATGCTACTACAACTACTAATGCTGCTACTGCTGTTGCGGCTGCTACCACCACCACTACCATCACTCCTACTACCACTTAGACATGCCAATCAATTTTTTGTTTAATCTACCTCTCAAGTATGTTGAGACACTGAACCGAAACCTACATTGAAATTTCTTCCTTTCTTTCTTTCTTTCCTTCCTTCCGTTTTTCCTTCCTTTCTTTTTCTTCCTTCATTTCATTCCTTCCTTGCTTTCTTCTTTCTTTCTTTCCTTCCTTTCTTTTCTTTCTTTCCTTCCTTTCTTCTTTCCTTCCTTCCTTTTTTTCCTTTCCTTTCTTTCGTTCTTCTCTTCATATTCTTTACTTTTCCCCTTCATATTCTTTCCTTTTCTTCTACTCTCACTTTAACAGTATTACTCGATGACTTTCCTTCTACCTCACCTTTTGTGGAGAGGAATGGATCTCCAGTGGTGTCGACGATAAGTGTTCCGGGTGTTCGAACAACGCAGCAGCCTACTCGTTAATTTTAGGCACAAGTGGGTGGCTGAGAATTCTACACAAATGTGTACACTTAATGTAATTCTCAGGAAGCTTGAGCCGGTGTCACAAAGCTTGAGCCGACCCGAAGTTATATAAATGACTATGTCCCATATTCCACCTAGTAGAATCAAACCCTCGATACTATAATTGCTAAGTGAGAATCTTAAACATTCGGCCAGGCTACATCTACCTAGTCTGTTTACATTGATATAATTGATACTATGATTGCTATGTGAGAATCTTAAACATTCGGCCAGGCTACATCTACCTAGTCTGTTTACATTGATATAATTGATACTATGATTTCTAAGTGAGAATCTTAAACATTCGGCCAGGCTACATCTACCTAGTCTGTTTACATTGATGCAATTGATATTATCATTGCTATGTGAGAATCTTAAACATTCGGCCAGGCTACATCTACCTAGTCTGTTTACATTGATGCAATTGATATTATGATTGCTAAGTGAGAATCTTAAACATTCGGCCAGGCTACATCTACCTAATCTGTTTACATTGATGCAATCGATACTATGATTGCTAAGTGAGAATCTTAAACATTCGGCCAGGCTACATCTACCTAATCTGTTTACATTGATGCAATCGATACTATGATTGCTAAGTGAGAATCTTAAACATTCGGCCAGGCTATATCTACCTAGTCTGTTTACATTGATGCAATTGATACTATGATTGCGATGTGAGAATCTTAGATTCTGCCAGGCTACATCTACCAAGTCTGTTTACATTGATATAATCAATAGAGCGACAAATAGATATAAAATGATAAAGGGATGAGGAAGTGGGAAATATAGGATCATAGAAAAATAGAGAGAGAGAGAGTGTGAAAGAGAGAATGAAAGCGGTGGGGGAGATTAATAAATAAATAAAAGAAAATCAAGATATAGATATTGAAATACATAAAGTATCAGATAAAGTGATGAATGTGATAACAGAAGGAAAATGAGACAAAGAAGATAAGGTCTGCAAGAAATAGGAGGAAAATATGGAGTGGGGGTGAGTGGAGTGGGATCTAGAAAGCCATAAACAGAGAAAGAATGATAAACTAGAAACAAAAGGAAAAAGGCAAAGTCATCAAAATATGCATCTATGACACTGAAATTTATGATCAGTAGAAGACCTCTGGCCTGGAGGTTAAGAAGGAGAACATCAGCTTTCATTCAAGCAAACTGGGAAAATCTATATCTAGTCCAATTACTTTAATCTTCGAGTGGTTTTTACTTAATGTTATCATATTATATCTGTTTGATTTGGATAGTGGGAACGGAGCAGTCGGTAGAGAGCCAATTCATTGTAATCCAAAGTATAATACTTCAGAATTTAGTGTTGAAATTACTTCATTGATCTAAGATCAAATGTCTAGGGCCACAAAGATTATTCAAAATTATTTATTAGATCTAACTATTTTAACCTTTAGTTTTCTATAAGATATAATAAGTATTCAATGGAAAGATCTTTACTTTATGTTCTAAAGTTGAACAGTGAGAAATCATTGTCAGATTGTTTCATAAGGAGTCGGATCGTATAGTAACGTTGTGTAGTTAGTCCAAAGTGGTTTTGAGCCTGATCATTGTAGAAACGTGCGTCACGCAATAAACATATGTAAAACTGATCTCTTTATTCTGTTATATATATATATATATATAAATTTAGCGAGAATCGCATTTCGGCGAGTAGAAATTAGCGAAACGCAACTTCCGAATTGTGTAGGCAAGCGCTCAATGGATATGAAGATACCAGAGCTATAAACATAAGTTAAAAAGGCCATACAAAACTGAGACGATGGTTAAGAAGCCATTAACCACCTAAGCCAAAAAAGCGAGCAAGCTAAGCGGGTCAAACAAAATAAGATATGATTGAAATATTTACCCGGACCTTCGGGAATGATGGTAAAATCCGATATAGGGTTTTCTGCGACACCTAAATCAATAATACTGTCTGCTTATAAAAAATAAGCTTTTGGTATAATGATCGAACAAGGATATCACTTTCTCAACAGGCATTTTGTTCTGCGTGCGCCAGGATCTCATATATATATATTTATAATTTATATATATATATATATATATATATATATATATATATATATAGGTATACTTAATTCTCTCTCTCTCTGTATATATATATATATATATATATATATATATATATATACATATATATATACACCTATTTATCTACGTATCTATGTACCTATCTATCTACATGCCTACCTACCTGCCTGTCATCAGTTGTTGTAGGTATTGAACATATTACTACCGAATATCCAACTACACTTTATAAATATATAAATATCTTACAATTAAGCCATCTGATAAACCAATCATTTCTTACATTGGTACAAAGCCAAATGTTGATGCAGCATGGCTGAATGGTTTTGCAATCATTAGATCGTTGGTTCGATCCCACTATAGGGTATCTTGTGCAGGTGTCATTTTCCTTGCTTTGTGAGTGAAACTGGATAGGCAGAAACTGTTTGAAAGCCCTTCAGGTGGAATGTGTCTATAATTCAAAGGGGCTAGCTTTGTCATACACTCTGTCATGCTAAATCTCCCTGAGAATTCCGTTACAGATACACGTGCCTGAGGAATGTTCTGCTACTTACACAGTAATTTCAAGAACAGACTGTTCCATTTATCGAACAACTGGAACACTAATTGTCAAAACCAACAGAGGTACATTCTTTCCTTCGCTTCTGCTTGGCCAAATATTTGTGGAGGATTATTGTAATTTAAACTTCAGTATTAATTTTGCTAATTAATTACTTATGTAATTGAGTCTGTGGTCGCGGAAAATATCAGATTCAAACTTTGTTTGTGTTAGACTACACTAAAGAACTAATATTGGACTAGGTGTTGTTATTTAACCCAAGTTCAGTTCTGATACAAATCCATTTGCTTTTACAAATACCATTAACCATTAACACACATCTAGATATTTAAATAAACGAAATGCTTACATAGCAGCTTTTATTGTTTCCTTTCTTTAAGGAATCGATACGGTTTATTGACCCAGTTATTTTTTTCAAACATATTAATCTTTCAAGATTTAATTTCCTGTTGACGGGAGAATTCAATGGAACGAACTTCCGTCAATTTCAACGATGATTATTCCTGTTGTTCTATCAACGGAACAGCCTGCTCATGAAATTAACGTGTGAATGCCTGGGTTTTCCACAGACACGTGTATCTTTAACGTAGTTCTCAGGTAAATTCAATGTGATCCACGGTGTGACAAGACTGACCGTTTGAAGTACATCACAGTACATTCATTTGACGAGTTTAAAAACAATTCCCAATATACACAATTTCCCTGACAAGGGCTAAGTCCGCCTGAGGCTAGGGTAAATGACACTTGCACAAAATGCAACATAGCAGGATCGAAACCGAGGTTTCGAATGGAGTAACTGGCTCTTATATTTTTAAAATATACATTAATATAAATTAACCCATTAATTAACTCTTGCATAGTCAACTAATTGTTTTAATTTAATATATACAGTTCTCTACTTGTGCATTAAATAGACTACACTAAATCTGTAGTGAAATATTCTTTATTTCGCATTCTATCATTAAAATGGAAATACATCCTTAAACTACGGAATGTTCACAGCTGTAGAACCTTTTCATCGTGTTTTACTCAATCAGCTGAAACGAGGCTGACAACAACAACAAAAACAAAACACAACCAACTGGATATTTTATAATATAAATAGTTTGACTAACGTCAATTGAAAGTATTACTCAACCACACAATCACACGATATATATACATTGAAATATTACTTTCTGATTATTTAACTTTTGAAAATATAAAGCAATACTGGGATACAAGAATGCTAAAACTATTTAAATTCCAGGACCAATACAGGATACAGAGCAAGAAAATTTTACCTTACATAGCTAATACTAATCTATATAAATCTTCTTCTGCAATTTTCCTGGGAGGGCCGTGGGTGCAGTCCTCAAACACTCCCTCCAGCGGGTCCTATCAGAAGCGACCGTCTCCAACTGATTCGGCTGGATCTCCAAGCGTGACCAGCCAAGCTCGTGGATGTTATCCAACCACCTTGCTCGGGGTTTACCCCTGTGTCTCTTACCTGTTGATTTCGCCCCTAAAATCTGTCCAGCGATTCCTTCCTGAGACATTTTAACCATATACCCATAGTATTGTAGACAGTCGAAAATATGTGGTGCACAGATGATGCCGAAAATAAAACATACCTAAATAATAAACAACGACAAAAATTAACACATTCGTTGATATTGTGTGAAAATTCGGAATCCATTTATAATCCAATAGAAACGTAGCTATGAGACATGGTTGACTCTGGTTGCAATGATGATGATGGTGATGAGACATACAAGGCCATCCATTTTAGGGGAGGCGAAAATCAATTAAATCGCCCCGAATGTATTACTTCTGCTTTATTTTATCGACTCCGTAAGGATGAAAGGCAAAGTTAACTTCGGCGGGATTTGAACTCAGGTCATAAAAGGGCCGACGCTCTAACGATACTGCCAATCTACCGGCTTCGGCTCATATAATATGTCTTTAATCTTCACAATGTATCTTTCATTACCACGCCCAAATGTGTATTGTAGAAATATCTCTTATCTATCCTCGATGGAAGGATCTATCGTTGGAAACATTCCCGAGTACATCATTTCCTACATCTCTGGTGACGGATGTAAAAAAAATATTTTCTCGATAACTCAGTTGAATCTCCAGAGCTATGTCTTCCATACAATTGCTTTATTTTTTAAATCACACACCAGTGGTCGGTTACCCTTGAGAAATTCAATGGAGGAAATGTTGTCGACTTCCGACCGTATCTAGCATAAGAATCGTGTTTGACGTGAGAATCGTCCTGCTACATGTCCCATCTATAGATTCCACTCATACCTCATCGCTTGGCTTACGATGTTTCCTATCAGAATGCACCATCTACCGACAGTCAATAATTCTAGCGTCAGTCAAGCCCGTCCTCTATGAACAAAGACATCGAAAACTCTTCCGATGAGGAAATAAGCCAATTTGCCTCAACAGCGCAGGCATACAATTGCTACACATAACTAGCAAAAATGTCTGCTAATATACCCTCCCTAAGCATGAACGGGATTTAATCGTCCTTGAAAGTCTCCAGAAATATTAGGAGTTAAATCTCTGGTCATCTCTCATGACACACTTACTTATATATATATATAACATTACTAAATATAGATTCCAAAATACTGTAAATCCATCTTTAATGACTAGAGAATGCTTCGATCCAGATCTGATGTTTACTCTCCTCAAATTTCAAGAAACATCTAGAATATAATGCAACATCGCTGCTGCTGCTGCTATGCACAAAAACATAGAAGACTATACCCAATCTATTGCCAAGTGTTCTTTCTGAAGCACCCACTGGATCATGAATAGGTTTCTTTTCTTCTATTCTATTGGTTTAAAATACTTCAAAGCCGCTTGTTTCTATCCATCAACTTCATTAATATCACTGTCTCTGGAAAGAAACGAACTTTAACTATTATAGACACTAGGTTAACTTTGCCTTTCATCCTTACGGGGTCGATAAAATAAAGTACCAGTAATGCATTGGGATAATTGCTGGCCTTGTGCCAAAAGTAGAATCAATTACAGACACTAGCACAAAAATAACCCTTCGGGTGGTTTTCTGCTACCATTTGTAGTGTGCATATTGATATTATACGCAAACATAGATATATGTAGATATATGTCAAATAAAATCGTAATTGACAATATCCACAGAAATTGAAGAGTCTGTGTTACACTCTCATTGTGTAATCAGTAAAGTAATTCATGATACATTTAAAAAGCTTCATTAGGAGAAAATTAGCGACGGAAATACATGCGATGTTTTTATAAGTGTTATAATATAACGGGCGCTATCCGGAAGTGTTGATATTTGACAATTTTAAAGAAGTGAATCTTTAAATAAGCAATAAAATTATTTATATTTAATCAAGAGTTACGAAATTTAGTACATAAATTATATAATATTCATTCATTATTCATTCATTATTTATTCAAAGTAATTCCCGCACTCCATTCTTGTAGTTAAGATTGGGCGTTCCAAGAAACAAACCAATAAAAGACGGCTAGTTTTGGATAGAAATATGTTAACAAAGGGCAGTTGATAATCAACAAATGTCATATCACCTATTGTTTCCCCGAAACTAGTGTTATGTAAATATATTGCTTGCATATGACCAATATTAGATACAGTTTTTATATCAACAACTATTCTAACTCTCAACTGGTTATTAAATTCTTGTCATACTGTCGATGCAGAAGTCACTGCCAATGTCATTCGAAAAATGATGTCTCATCTGGCACTAAAATATATTGAAAGTAATTAGAATATTCCAATATAAAATTCACTTCACCCGATTCCAACACCACCTAGTTGATGGAATTTCTAGTTAACCCTTTAGCATTTACATTACTCTATATATACTATTGTATTTTCACGGTAAAAAGCTTTACCTCACATAGTTCTTTCACATAATGTTGAATCTATGAGAATTTGAAATTATTTATTTTGAGCACAGTACCTTATGAACGGCCGGTTACAGCCGGTTTGAACAGAAAGAGTTGAGAGAATTGTGGCCGGATATGGCCGGTTTAAATGCTAAAAGGTTAAACAGTTTCACTCTAAAAAAAGTGCAAATCATTCGCAACAAAATATCTTGTGGTATTCAGTTGTTTGAAGTTCTGATTTGAAGTTCCCACTAATATCGACTATACTTTACATTCTTCCGATCTGCTAATATAAATACCAGTTAAATGATATTCTTAGAAAAAATACTAGATGTGAATGGAATTATGCTAGAAAAGTAAGAATAAATATATAACTATGAAATTGTAGGTTTCCATATGAATGAACAAGCAAACGTATACAAGGTCGTGGGACTGAATATAAATAACAATAAAATAATTATATCTTATTATCTAAAAGAAAGTATGTAATAAACAATAGCTATGGACCTATAACTCTTGCTGAGGTTGTAGGGGCGCCTTCATCGTTACATACGGCGTCTCTTAGTCATTTATTCCTAGTGGAGCCGATATCTCTCCAGGTCTAAACATATCCGATCTTTTCAAGAGGAAGTTGTGACAGAGATAGAAATCAAGTAATAAATATAGTAGATTCAACCCCAGCACATTTTATCGACCTCGAAATGAGAAAAGGCAAAGTTGATCTTGGGGATTTGAACGAAGAAAATCAGAATTAATACCGCAAAGAAATATATCCGACTCAAGACTCTCCCAAACAGCTGCCTGTTAAATAATATAATCCTGGGTGGTGGATTAGCAGTATCAGTAGAGGGTCGGGCGCCATGCTTTCTAGCATAGTTACGCCTCTTTACGGTCTGAGTTCAAAGCCCGCTGAGGTTAACTTTGCCTTTCATCCTTACGAGGTCGATAAAATAAAGTACCAGTAATGCATTGGGGTAATTGCTGGCCTTGTGCCAAGAGCAGAAACAATTAAATAATGTAATCCTAGATAGATAAGATTGCATGACATAGGCTGGAACATCATTAATCATAGTTCTGTGTGATCAGTTCTGTTACATAAGGCTTTGCAGAATGAAAATATAAACACATAATAAATGCAATTAATTATTGCTAGGAACCTCACAAATGGTGAGAAAATGAAGTCCCACGTGCTGGTCTGCCCACAGCTCCGGCGGACAGGATGGAGAAGGCGTTTCCTCGGCGGATGGTAAGGGAGATGCGCTGGAAGAGCCGCTCCAACTCGCGAGGCTCACACCTGCGGCTGGCCAGCCCAGCGCCTACGGTGGTGAATGGGGAGGTAGACCTAGGGCCAAGGACACCAGAAGTCTCCACTGCCAAGGGCACGACCGCGAACCTGTCGGAGAGCGACCGGTACTTGGACAGTTTGGCCCCCTCAGCCCGACGTGCAGCAGTATCTGGGTTAGTCGCAGACTGCACCAGGTTGCGGCAGGAGAAAGTGTCGCTGCAAGTGGCATCCCAGACGAGGGGTTCGCCACCGCGGAACGGGAAGATGGTCATACCATCTGGCCTTTTGCCATTCCCTCGATCCAGCCCCACCGGCTCGAGCTGGGAGGGGAATCCTGCTTAATGACCTCGTTGAGCTCAACATGGCGTGGAAGGCGGTGGCATTGTGGCGACAGGAAAACGGGTGGAGTCTGAAAGAGTTCATGGCAAACAAAATCATAGAAACCCAAGAACCGAACATTACATGAAGTCAAGGGAAAGCAACTTGTTAAGGATTGAGTCATATTTTATTTTAAAACTGGCTGAGTCCGATATATTGCTTTGCGGTATTAATTCTGATTTTCTTAGTTCAAATCCCCAAGATCAACTTTAATAAATATTAAATCTCTCTCTCCCCACCCCATCTCTCTCTCTCCCCCCACTATCTCTCTCTCGCTACATACATAGATATATATATGTATATATATATATGCATATATATATGTATGTATATATATATATGCATATATATATATATGTATATATATATGCATATATATATATTCATATATATATATGCATATATATATATATACACATGCACATATACACTTGTATATAAAGACTAGCATATATACACTTGCATATATACACTTGCATATATACACATATATATAAATACATATATATATACATACATACATATTTATATATATACATACATATATATATGCATATATATATACATACATACATATTTATATATATATATATATATATATATATATATATATATATATATACATACATACATATATATATATATATATATATATATATATATATATATATATATATATATATATATATATATATATATATGCATGTATACACCTAAGGCACATACATATTATTACACTGCGGTCACCGACAATCGTTATGTAAATTTACCTATGCAATGAAAGCTTCTCTGAAACAATGCACAGTATTTGGATCATTAACACTTGAGTGATATTATATAGAAGCGTTTCTAAAACAAAATGGAAGTTAGCAAAATATATTCGACATTTGACTTTTCATATCAAGTCAGTTAAAATCATAACTAAAAAAAGTATACAATCAAATAGTCTGTAAGTGAATGTAGATATTCACAAATGCATATTTGCATACATACACACAGGTACGCACACATAAAAACCACAAACACATACATGGAAATAATATCTATGTATATTGTAAATAGAACTGTTAGTGTATTCTTGTATCTGACGTAAACTTACATAAATATATGCGTATGTATATGAGGAAATATGAAATATACATTATTATAAAAATATAAGCACATATATAATAAACATACACACATATTTATATATATATATATATGTAAAGAGAGAGAGAGAGAATATATTCAAGTATATGTAAACGTATGTATAAATATAAACACACTCACACCTAATCCCACATACAAATGTATGGAGTACGCACTTGAAGGTATACAGCGATAATTTCTTTTTATTTTTTAATCTGTGGGAAAGTTCTATCGAAATGTTTGTTTTCACCTTTCATATTTTCGTTGTTAGAATTGATCATGTTTACCTGAATTTCCATTTGCCTTGTGACTCATTTATAAAATGAAAGAAATATTTAAAAAATAACAAACAGCTACAAATCTGTATATCATATAAAAATGGTTACGTTTGATCTCAAACACTGAGCTTTTTTGCACTAATAACTTTCAATTTTGTTTCATATTTTTCCTCTCTTGCATGTGAATTTTCCTTAAATTCAAACATTATATCTCCTTCTTTCACTCTTCACATATGTATTTATGTGTGTATGTGTGTGTGTGTATGTGTGTGTGTGTGTATATATATATATATATATATATATATATATATATATATATATGAATAAATAAAGAGAGAGAGAGAGGGAGATGTATATACTTAAGTATATACACATATGTGTCTTGTGTATGTGCGCATACGCATGTGCTTATGTTGTGTATATATATTTTCTAACAATCCGGAAAATCAGTCCTCCATTATCATAGAACCGAAAAACTACTCCATTTTACTGTCACATTACTATCAAGAAGAAATGATTTTTCTATTTCAAATATATAAATATATATCTATGTTGCACTGCATACAAGTCACGCACTTATACATACATACACAAATAAACACAGACCCGCATAAACATACTCTATTCATGCGAATGCTGATATACATGCACACACACACACACACACACGCACACAATATACATGTGTGTATATATATATATATATAAATATTTATATACATATATATATATGTATATAAGTATATATATATATATATATATATATATATATATATATATATATATATATATATATATATAATATACATATATGTGTATATATATATATATATATATATAAATATATATATACATATATATATATATGTATATATGTATATATATATATATATAATATACATATATGTGTATATATATATAATATACATATATGTGTATATATATAATAAACATATGTGTATATATATATAATATACATATATATATATATGCATACACACACACCCCTCACCACAACCATATATGTATATATATTTATATACATATTGCTGAAGTGGAACCATACTCCCTCTGTAATGAAACACCACAATTGTTCTCCTGTAAACCTTCATTACGAAATTCCGAACATGCATTGGAGAAACATGATTTCCTTACTATTTATCACATTTGTATCTGTGTGGATGACGGTTACACTTAAAACAATTACCAATTTTATGGAAGGACTACCGCACGCCTTCAACACAATTTTTTGTAGATCTCAATACTTATCTATTAAATAGTATCAAATTACTTAACTCATGTTTTTGACTTGATTCTAAAATACTTACATTATGGAAGAGTCATTTTAGCCATTGAAAACACAAAAACTGTTGACTCAATATTTATCTATTAAATAGTATCAAATTACTTGACCCGAGTTTGTGTGTTGATTCTAAAATACTTAAATCGTGGAAGAGTCATCATTCTAGCCATTGAAAACACAAACACTGTTGGCCTCCCTTTGCAGTAAAAGTGTTTCAGTTACTGTTATAAATAGCACGACGAACTCTTTGACAGATTACCGTGCCTTTTTGGTGACTAACATGACTCGTTGACAATGTAATTAATTGCTAAATAGATATTGTGAGTTGAATTTTTGCTATCATATTTAGTTTTTAGGTTGCCCTGATTAGATTGTTGTGGTTTGTAATGGCTAGACGATTAAAAATCGAAAGCTTCGATTCATTCATTAATTTTTGTATACATTATTATGAAAAACCTCTTAGCTGAACATGTGTATTTTACAGAGAAACATCCCTCAGCCGTTCGGTGGGAATTTTGTTTTTCCAAGTAAGGAAGTAAACATATTTAGAGGGTGAGTTTCTTCTCTGAAGACTTACTGCTGTCCAACTCTTCTGAGATTTTCTTACCACAGACATATACGTTATTTTGGATCGGTGTGTAAATTTTAGCTTCTCGAAAAGTAGACTAAAAATGATAACCTTTATATATTGTATATCAGAGAAAAGTTAACATATCAGAAAAAAGCATATTTATTTTATGGATTATTTACGAGTCACAAATTTCTAGAATGAATTAAAAAACATATACAAGAAAATAGCATATGCGTTTTTCTTTGTCTCACTATAAGGTGGAATATATTGCTTAGTACAACTAGAAATTAATATTACATCGACATTTGCTCTGATAGTATTAAGACACAGATATATTCACGGTATTCTTAAATAAATTACGTATGTTGATTACACAAAGATTACGCAAGCAACGATGCTTTTACCTTTTCCCAAAGAGGCGAATAAATTAAAGAATTGTAACGAAATAACTCATAAATAAAGTGTAATATTAAATAGTATAATTCAATTCAATAAACTGGCAAATAAACTTAGTCTTTCTTATTCATTTACCTACATTTAAATACATGAAAACTGCTAAGTAAATGTTGAATGAACATGCTAACCCTATATATGCCATAGATGCATTTAAAACATCTGACGTACTCTTTGAGATAAACAATGTATTTAATATAAACGGATGCTGTTAATGAATCATTGTGAAACTTAAAATTATTCAGATGAAATAATCTTTACTCATTTATGTAGATTTTTATATATTTTTAGCATTAGCACTTTATATTAATTGCAAGTTCAATGCATACGAATATAATTGCTGTCTTTAAAGAAATATAGTTTATATGGTGAGGTTAAAATGGTATGGGAAAGATGGTATTCGATATGGCTATATAAACTTTAATATACATGTAAAAATATAACTTAAACAGAAAAGAAAAGCATGTTTAACATCTTGCTATTTAAAAACGTTCTTTTCTCTTAGATCAACGGGGTTTAATTCTTGAACTGGTCTTTCCGGTATGACTCTATTAGAGTCGAATCGAGAAAAGCTCACATTGTTGGTGAAAGGTTAATTCTATCAGCCCGAAAATAAATTGTATTAACAATGTTAAATCAAGAAGCCATAAAATAAATGATGATTTCCATTGCCAGACAATACAGTATTTTGACATGCGGTATATTATATCTATTGTTGTTAAAAAAAACTTCAACTGCGTAAAGCTTTTGAATCACAGTTAGATGGGAATTCATGTTATCGTTGAAAAAACGTATTTACGTCGTTTATGCGATATGTAGATGGAGACAAAATTATTTTACATTTTTAAAAATTGTTGTTACTTATTGGAAAGTACAATAATGTGTGAATATTTTCAACCGTGCCGGTAGCTTGTTGTAGTAGCAAGTTTGTGATGCAATGTACATCGATGACATACAGTACATTGTATATCGATGACAGACATTTTAAACTTTTATATTGCATTTATACTCACTGATTTGTGCGTGCATTGTGATGTATTAATGTAGTGCTCAATACTTATCTATTCGATCAATACTTATCTATATAAGAGCTTTAAAACTTTTCTACACTTTCCTGGAATTTTAATTAATAAAGATAAAAAAAAATTAAAAGAAGCAATCTCGCCTTATGTCATTGAAAGGAGAAGCAGTTTGACAAATATTCCACCGCGACTAAATAAAATGTATGAATGGAATTTATATATGTGTTCTTAAATTGATATATATTTGTTCTTCTTTTAATGCATGCCTGTCATTTTCCAAGCATTGCTCATTGACTTTAGATAGTTTAATAGATTTCTAAAGTCTGTCTTAAGCCAGACGACTGAAAGTACAAGACTATCCTGGACAGGATGCCAGTCCATCGCAGGGTTAAACCCTCAGCTATTGCTGGTACTCATTGTTCAGCTGAGTATACTAGAACAACGTCAAATGAAGTGTTTTCCTCAAGAACACAACAGGCAACGCAGCCGAGGTATGGAACCCACGACATTATGACTCTAAGTTCAACACCCTTACCACTAAGCCACGCATCTCCTTAAAAGATTTTGGAATATTAAAATAATTTCGCAGGACATTTGAACCTTAGTTATCAGTATATCAATATGTGTACCGCGTTTTGGGAAAAATTGAAAACCAAAATGACAAGATCTTAACAATTCTATATGAAGTATAAAACCAAGAAATGTTGAAAATATGTCTCATTCATTTGAACCGTCAAGACAAGTAAAATACTGTATATTATTTCGATGTAATCTATGGAAGAATTTGAAATTTCATTTTATAGGCTGAAAAAGTATTTAGAAAAAGATAAATCAAATTAATGTATTAATATTTTTAACATCACATACTTGAAAAGCTAGCTGCACTATATTTACACATGCACGCATAGAAACTTTCCAGTTCTCTCTCTCTCTCTTTCTCTTTCTCCTTCTCTCACTCTCTTTTTCTCTCTCTTTCATTCGCTTTCTCTCTTTCTCTTCTCTCTTTCTCTCTCCTTCTCTCCTTCTTTCTCTCTTTCCTCTCTCTCTCCTCTCTATGCTTTTTTTAATTTTTATTAAGGCTAAATAATGAGTCATATTAACCTGATGTTTCAACTGTGCAGTGAAAGGATCACGAGGCACAATTTGAGTCTTGTTCCATAATCCTATGGAGCAAACCGTTGAAATTCCTGAGTAACAAATCTCGTCGCTTAGCCTTAATAGCGAATATTGATAGCTCTCAACATCACATGCACATATATATGTACATCAACATCACATGCACATATATACGTACATATATATGAACATATATGTATGTATATATATCGATCGACATTCGTCAAATCGGATCTACGAAACAATGTTTCTGTTGGTCTTTCCAATTGCTATTACTATCTATCTGGTGGATTGGCAGTATCGGTAGAGGGTCGGACGCCATGCTTTCCAGCATAGTTACGTCCCTTTACGATCTGAGTTCAAATCCCGCCGAGGTTGACTTTGCCTTTCATCCTTAAGGGTCGATAAAATAAAGTACCAGTAATGTACTGGATAATTGCTGGCCTTGTGCCTAAAGTAGAAACAATTACTATCTATCGGTCGCAACTCCAGGTAGGAGCAACGTGAAATAAAGTGTCTTGCTCAAGGACATAACGCATCACCCGGTCCAGGAATTGAACTCACAACCTCAAGATTGTGAATCCAATTCTCTAACCACTCAGCCACATGCCTTCACTGTATATATATATATATATATATATATATATATATATATATATATATATATATATATGTGTGTGTGTGTGTGTGTGTGTGTGTGTGTGTGTGTGCGTGTGTGTGTCTGTACATTTATTTTCAGAGATATTATGTAGGAGTTGAATATAAGAGGAAAATATTTTCCATTAACCAATATAACAAATACATCTTTTATAAACGTTTAGAAGTTTGAATGATTTAGTACTTGATACTTAGCAAAACATATTTTACTTTTATTTCCTGCCAAAGTACTTGATATAACAGACATGTCAGATAGGTATTTTTTTCTTCTTCACCAAAGAATCTGTTTCAGTATTCGATTTGATTTCTTTGTTGATGGATTAAATATTTTCATGTATTTTCTTTTGATAATGCCTTTTTTTTTTTCCAGTTTGTGATCATTGCAGAATATAAGTTATTATACGCAATAGCGTGTCACCACTCTATTTCGAAATAAAGTCCTCACTTGGAGTAGTATATATTATATATATATGTATATATATATACACACATACATAAATATATATATATATATATATATTTCAAGGCCACAAATCAATGTCAAACGAAGAAGGGAAGTGTATATATATTGTATTGTTAATTTTAAGCTTCCAATAAACTACGTTTCAGTTCCGCTTTCGATTCCCACTTACTATGATTTTATATCTTTTATGCTCATGGCACGAAAGTCATAACATCAATTTCTTTCTCTAAATAAACTCTGTCGTTACAAATACCTATTAAGATGCACACATGAATAACATGTAATTGACTAACTCTTTTTCTTTCTTCTATAATCTTAAAATACATAAATGTTTGTGTTTATAATTGGTGATACATATTCCCACGTAGTTTTTTTTTCCTTTTACTCAGTCGCATGACAATATTAACTGGCACTCCGTTGGTTACCACGAAGAGTGTTCTGGTTGCTACGATGAACGGAACAGCCTGTTCATTAAATATTGATGGAAAGTTATTTTAGGCTATATACAATAGTAAATAGTAACCTAAGTAAACATGAAAGAACAGCCGAAATCCCACTGTCATCGCCTCCATCTCGCTCACCCTCCCCAATTCTCTGTATGGTGAGCAAATGGGGTCTCACGTGCTGGCCTCTCCACAGCCCCAGCAGACAGAATGGAAAAGGCGTTTCCCTGGAGTATGGTAAGGGAGATGCACTGGAAGAGCCATTCCATCTCGCGAGACTTACACCTGCGGCTGGCCAGCTCTGCGTCTATGGTGGTGAGTAGTGGGGTAGCCCTAGGGCTAAGAACACCAGAAGTCTCCACTGCCAAGGGCACGACCGTGAACCTGTCGGAGAGCGACCGTAATGTGTAAGGGACCGAGAATTCCACAGAGGGAGAAATAGAGCCAAAGAAAGAGTGAGAAGGGGTATCGGTGCGTGTCTGAATGTGTAACTGGTCTCCACTGAACATTTCTTTAGTTATATAGTTGGTAAAAAAATAGGTCCAAAAAGAACAAATTCATTTATGTAAATAACACACACATAATATATTTCATTCTATTATGAATAAAAGTAAATGGTACAGCTAATTCAACTGTTTTCATAATCTGATAGAATATAAACCACAATTGTTAACCTAAGTCTTAGCAACTGCGCAAAAGAAAATACTCAATTACTTAGTGAAGAAAGTTTATCTAGCAATGATGTTAAAAACTTTTTATTCAGGGTTGTTATTTTATACTGGTAGATACGACATTGAACTCCGGAAATAGTTTCCCTGCAAGGTAGTAGCAGGAATTTCGCTTTACTGATCATTTTTGAACTACGATACCATAAAACTACCCGACTGTGTATAGCATTGAACATTTTCATCAATAACACGAGGTTAACAGCTGAATGGAATCACTGAAGGTTTTACACACGTAAATTATTAAGTTAAACTCTATATTCATAAATCTAAACTGCAGTACATACATACTTACGACATTACAGAAGCTCTAAGAATGTAATGTGTTGGTTGTATAGGTAAGTTGCTAGTGAGTTAAGACAGCAACTAGGTTTCGATTATGGATAGATGCAAGTTTACTTCATCTACGCTGATAATGTTTCAGAATGAAATATCAATGTTATATTATTCTGCTTTGCAGCAAAGAGTTACACCCTTTTACGTTCTGAGTTAAAATCCTGCCGAGGTTAGCTTCGCCTTTCATCCTGACATGGTATCAATAGTCACTAGATTTTTCTACGTTACCTATTTTCAGTAAATGTAAAATGGCTACAGAGATTTATTCACTTTCTCGTCATCCCTATTAGATGCATTTAGTTGTACCAAACGTGTTTAGAAACGTTTCAATTCCTCTGAATTTCACGCTCAATTATTTTGTGGAAATTGTTAAAATATCTTCGACTCTGCATCATTCCTATTATTTTGCTAAATATTATTCACATCTATTTTCCTCTTGAACAATATGGCTACATATCTACTTGTAACAAAATATTCATACTAACGAAATGCAACTTTCCACATATTTTGCTATCTGTTTAAGAGAGAGACCTAACTCAGCATAGATAAGGTAGACCTAACAAAAGGTATATATTTTATAACACAGCCCTATCCCAACCTATATAATTAATGAAGCAGTAATGTCTAGCTTACATAATCTATAATTGTTTCTATTTTTGGCACAAGGCCAGCAATTATCCCAGTTTATTACTGGTACTTTATTTTATCGACCCCGTAAGGATGAAATGCAAAGTTAACCTCGGCGGGATTTGAACTCAGACCATGAAAGGCCGTAACTCTTTGCTGCAAAGCATGGCGTCCAACCCTCTACCGATACTGCCAATAATGCGGTTTAAAAGTAGCCTATATCATGTATAAATCATGCTAACTCAACTTATATAAACTATTTAAAAAATATTGACCCAGCCCATATATATATATATGACATATCTAACAGCTAATATCATTCACAAGTCAGTGCCAACCTAGCCTGTATCATTCATAACGCAGTTCTAATCCAACCCAATATATGACAACGAAATATTTAAAGAAGAATAACAAATTTATAACCATATTTAATTTACGTATGTTATATAATTGTAGTGGAAATGTGTGAAGTTCATTCAATTTTCTAGAATATTATAGAAGGAATTTCTTCTCTACAATACTCTTGTTTACATCCAGAAATATATTCAGTTTATGTATTGACACTTTTATTTTCTAATGAATGAATTTTCGAACCATTTAACAAGTAATTGTTTCTACTCTTGACACAAGGCCAGCAATTATCCCAGTGTAATACTGGTACTTTATTTTATCGACCCTGTAAGGATGAAAGGCAAAGTTAACCTCGGCGGGATTTGAACTCAGATCATAAAGGGAGGTAACTCTATGCTTCAAAGCATGGCGTCCGATCCTCTACCGATACTGCCAATCCCCATTTAACAAATAATGGATTCTGATTTAGACACAAAACAGACGTAACTATAGGCCTCAAAGCATGCTGTCCGACTTAGGGGAAAGTCAATATAATCGACCCCAGTGCCGGACTGGTACTTTATTTTATCGACCCTGTACGGATGAAAGGCAAAACTAACCTCAGAACGTAAAGGGAAGTAACTATATGCTTCAAAGAATGCTATCCGACGTTCTACTGATACTGCCAATCTACCACACTTATAACAATTCAACTAAAATTAAAATAGATTAAGAAATGTTATATATGGGAACGCCTGTCCGCTAAACTCTATATTGATTACTGTTTCTCTATTTCTCGGCATATTTCATTTTCTCGATTTCACTCTTTCTTCGTGTAATACTCTTTATAAAGCGATTACTCATTCGATGATTTTTTTTAACAGACACAAGATATATACGACATGTCTGACATGGTGATTAGTGATACATTTATGATAATGGCGCTTCTCTCTCTCTCTCTGTCTTTCTCTTTCTCTCTGTCTTTCTCTTTTTCTCTGTCTTTCTCTTTCTCTCTTTCTCTCTGTCTCTCTTTCTCTCTGTCTTTCTCTCTATCTGTCTCTCTCTCTCTCTCTGTCTCTGTCTCTCTTTCTCTCTCTCTCTCATAGACACCCACCCACAGATATATCTATATACCATATCTGTCTATCTGTCTGTCTGTCGACATATCTATTTATTTCTCTAGCAAAAATAAATCGAAATACAAACATCTTAATTTCGTTATACTGTAAAAATCTCAATGGAAATAAGATGTGTAAACATCCTATACCAGAGTAACATGAGTTATATATTGTAGGGCATATGACAAGGTATATATACACACACACGGTGGATAAAAAGAAAATCCCTATTGAAAATTATAACATTTGACCTACTTGAGATAACAGCAATGAACTCATTTTCATGCAGCATGACGTCCTCTCATTATATTGCACGCATTGTCTGTGAGTGGCTTAATATCTGATTTCCAGGACTTTGGTGGGGTTGAGGTACTAAGGAATAGCCAGCAAGAAACTCTGACTTATCGATATGCTATCTTTCTTGTTGGGTGGACAAAGAAAGAATGTTTATAGCTCAAACCAACCAAAACCTCTGACTCAATTGTAGGAACACATTCATCATGTACTGATCAACATACTATCTGAGTTCCTGAAAAGTCAAACGATTGTATACCTAGACGATTACAAACATTGGTTGACAACACTGGTGTTTATGCAGAATTGTAAAACTATACTGTACTTCTACCATTATATTGTTCAAAATAAAATGTTTTATGAAAATCGACCAATAATTAATAAAGTTCTTAACCTTAAATAGGGAATTTCTTTCACCCTACCAATATATAACCGAAACGTTCGTAATCCTTTTTTTTTTTTCTCACAAACCCCTATCACACCTCTTCAAAACAAATCAATAACTCAAACCGTTCAATACAAGAACATCTGATTGTTTATACGGTATTAGGTGCATTTTCTGTGTTTCTAGAAGACACAATTATGTTTTCTTGTCATAACTTAACTAGTTACAGAATAGGTACCAGAGTCTTCTAGAAAATGTTATATGCTACATGTCATTTAATGTCCAGGAATTATTTTTCTCTTGCTGCTATTTCAAGAGAAACATGAAACAAAATTAACGCCCTATAAACATACTTATAATAATGGGATTTGCTACATATCTAATGAAACATTTCTTGTTATTTAGGAATATGAGAAGAATAAATTAACAAGTCATAGCCACCAGTGACTTTCAGGTTTATCGTTCGTCAGATATCTTTATTTGTCGTTCATATCACGTTTCATTTCATATTTGTGCTGAAGATACTCTTAATGCCACTCTTCGTCTGAATTTAAATAAGACAGTTAGTTTCATTTTTTTCTTTTTTCTTTTTTTTTCCCCTGTAGGCAGTATGACAAGGATCTTCTTCTTTATTTAAGTTGTCAATTCAAATTGTCTGATAACCTAAACATTCTGAGACAGGTATTCCTTCCCTTAAAGTGAAAGTAGCTAACCAGCGTAGTTGATTGAGACATAAGTTCCAATGAAGCAATTGGCTCCGTTTAACACACTGATCTAAAATAAATGGCATATTGATTTGTTGCCTCATAGCGATGACTAACTCGA
>OZ024747.1:91377093-91404593 GCA_964016885.1 Eledone cirrhosa
GGTAACAAGTTTAAAATATACATGACTATAAAAGGTTTTAGTATATACATAACCATAAATAGTATCCTTAATATTATATATATATATATATATATATATATATATATATATATATATATATATATATATATATATATATATTTCCGTAGAAAGGGTAAAGGAAAGAAGAGTGTTCTATGTATAGTACAGAGGTATTTAATTATGTAATAAACAAGACAGTATAATTATTCTATTACCAAAGGAAACTAGACGATCATAACAGAAACATCTAGTACGTTCATCAGACGAAATATTTCATGGAATAATTATATTGTGTTGCCTAATATATACATATATAAATTTATATATATATATATATATTTATTGAAATAACAGATTAAAGTTTAAGCAAAGAATCGCTGCTTTCACCCTTAACGGGATCTTCTGAAACTAACAATGTCAATCTGTAAACGCAGAACTGAATATTTCAAAAAACGTTGCAACCGGAGGAAGACAGGAAGACGATACTTTGGTTCGTGGAAACGTTCGCTGGCTAAGAACGGGAAAAAACGAATATAATACGTCATTAATAGGAGCGGTGAAAAGCAATTACGCGCAAAGACAGAACCACGTTTATGGTATAAAAGAGGTCGTAGACTAATGTTCTCTTAGGTGGTGCATAGAGACGTTCTCTGGCAAAGAACGAAAAAACGAAGATACTACGTCATATGTGGAGCGTGGAGAACAATAGCACGCAAAGACAAAACCACGTAAATGGTATAGCAGAAGTCGTAGACTAAATTCTAACTAGGAGACCGAATGAATCTCGGCTACAGAGTTAAGAACAAAGTAAATAAATACAATACAGAAGTAATAGAAATAAATAAATACAAACACGCAAACAAATACGTACATACACAAGCATACGCAAAAACTTACCATAGGTAAACAAAACCACGCACATATAAATATGTGTGTGTGTGTAAGTGTGTCTACAAATAAATAAATAATTATATAAACGTATATAAATAAATAAATACGTATATAACAAGCGCACACACATACCTACATGTAAATACACGAATGTTCGGAGACGTAAGTCAACCAAAACATGAAGTACACATATACACACGCCCTACATACGTACGAACCTGCATACTCACACAGACGCAAAACTCCCGTATACACATAGCCAAACCATATGTACCAGAAATATAAAAAAAATGTATACGCCATAACAATCAAATATACGTACGCGAAGGTATACGTACCTTCACAAAACATACGGATAATATATACTTACCTATGCAAATAAGTAAAGGTATAAACAAACATATACTTAGCTCCCACATCGAGACGTAAAATATCCACGTATAGATCGAACTATCCGTTAGGGTATAACGTGGGGCTGTAATACAGGAAAGTTTTGTGCAATTTATGTTTACAAGCCGAAATTGCCTCAGATTTTTTGTTTAAGATGTGGTCTGTGGCGTAGAGTATTTCCAGGGCCTCAGCGGCGCAGAGGTCAAATGGTCTTTTATTTCCGTTATACGATCTAGCCCCCGCTAGGATCTCCCAGTGTAACTTATATTGGGTGTGGTTGTCTTTTAGACTCCAGATATAAGCTGAAAGTGACGTCATATTCCTTCTAAGAGGGTAACGAAAAGAATGGGTATGCATGTAAAGACGCTGCTTGAATCTATTGGCGGTTAACCCTATGTAGGCCCTACGGGACGTGGGTGATACAACCTTACATTTGTAGACAATGTTACTAGAGAGGCAATTCCCGGATAGGGGGCAATCAACCCGATTCCTACAATTACAGTTAGTACTAACTTCAGGGTTGCACGTGTTCCTACGGCTAGGTAGTTTAGCTAAATTTGAAGCTGTGATGTTATGTGCAAGGTTAGGAGTCGTAGAGTAAGACATATTAATAGTATTTCTATTAAAAATTTTACTATATTTATGTGTACGGGGAAAATGCTTCGTAATAAGGGAAAGAAAGATCTTAGCTAATGGTGTGGCCACCTCCATATTATATGGTGAGTTATACCAACAAATGCGACGGGATCTATTTCTTCTAGGTCTATTTTCGTACTCTGTATATGCTACCTTATCGACAAATCCACTTCGAGCAAGAGGTTCATTGTAATAAGTGGAATGGTCGTTGAAAATACGCTTGTTGGTGGAAAGACGGGAAAGCCTCAACGAAACGTTTCTGACCAGGTTCTTGGTTATGCTGGCAGGATGGTTGGAATGCTTACTTATGTAATTAAGCGTATCATTCGGCTTTCTATACGGGTAATACAACCCATTCAATAAGTTGAGGGTAACGTCGAGGTAATTAACGACCGAGAGATTGGCCTCAACCTGTATAGAGAGGTTGAAGCCTTTAAAGAAGGCTGTGAGTTCTTCTCTGAACCTGTCGCAAGCACGAGGTCCGCACTTAGTCATGGTCAAAAGACCATCGTCACGGTACAAACCACCGCCCGCGTTGGGGAATTCGTCCTTGATAGAGAAAAGAAGGAAAAGGCCGATAAGATCAGTAACCTCCGCAGAATCGCTGGCGCCCATACTCACGTCGAATGGGGTACTATTGGATTTTTTAATCCAAATAGAGTCGTCGAAATTAATCACCGACTTTCGAGCATTGAGGATGACATCAACCTTGAAATCCTTAACCACTGTGAGTGTTTTAGCGAAATTGATAGCTCTAAGGAGAAGTGGTAAAGTGATGGAGGAGTAGTAATTGTTGATGTCGAATTGGATAAAGCGGCAATGTTCTTTGTTACATATGCCGTTGAACCAATCAATCACCGCGAAGGAATTGTTCCACAGTGTAAGAGGGGCCAAGCTTCTAATTTCAGGTATAATTCTATCAAGAATCGTCTTACTTATTTATTTATTTCTATTTATTTATTTATTTATTTATTTATTTCTATTACTTCTGTATTGTATTTATTTACTTTGTTCTTAACTCTGTAGCCGAGATTCATTCGGTCTCCTAGTTAGAATTTAGTCTACGACTTCTGCTATACCATTTACGTGATTTTGTCTTTGCGTGCTATTGTTCTCCACGCTCCACATATGACGTAGTATCTTCGTTTTTTCGTTCTTTGCCAGAGAACGTCTCTATGCACCACCTAAGAGAACATTAGTCTACGACCTCTTTTATACCATAAACGTGGTTCTGTCTTTGCGCGTAATTGCTTTTCACCGCTCCTATTAATGACGTATTATATTCGTTTTTTCCCGTTCTTAGCCAGCGAACGTTTCCACGAACCAAAGTATCGTCTTCCTGTCTTCCTCCGGTTGCAACGTTTTTTGAAATATCCAGTTCTGCGTTTACAGATTGACTTTGTTAGTTTCTGAAGATCCCGTTAAGGGTGAAAGCAGCGATTCTTTGCTTAAACTTTAATCTGTTATTTTAATAAATATTTGCTCTACGGTTCTTATATATTTGATATGTATTTATCCTTATCGAACCCTCTTTGGATTTTAGTCGTCAAATTTATTATTACTATATATATATATATATATATATATATATATATATATATATATATATATATATATATATATATATAATATATATATATAAAGCTATAAGGAATGAGAAATTCCGGTGATCCGAAGTTATATTTAAATAGAAGTTCAGGTGGAGACCGAGTAAACTTCTAATGTAGGAATCCACATATATATATCATTTGTATACTCCCTCGCTCTCTATATTGCTTTTATTCCTGACTCCATTGTCCTTGGGGCCTTGTAAATGTCTTGGTCGCTATTAATACCCACTTTGTTGACACGAATATCCAATTATACCATTCGGCACTTATCTCCAACACCCATATATCTGTGCAATTTACTCTTCTCACCACCATCCTATTCCATTTACTTTCCTTTAGAAGAGCGTATTTTACCCCAGAAATATCAAAGTGTTATAATTGTTTTGTTTTATATTTTGTTTGTTATTTCTTTTGTTTCAGTTCTCTCTCACGTATTTGCTTGATTATCTATTAATGTTTGTCTATGATATGAGAGCCTTTTACATTACCAGTGAATTAATGATTAAAAAAAAAAAGACAAGTGTTATAGAACAAATTTTTAAATATCATTTAAATATATAACATTTATAATATTCAAATATTATTAAAAAAAAGTACGTGGGTATGTGGTAATTCCACTCTCTTAACTAATCAATAAAATCAAATGAAATATGCAATCCTTCCAATTCAATATTCGAGCACTTAATTCACTGTAAGCAATCAATAATTTTGCTTGCATTCGATCAATACAATTATTAGGTGGTAAATATACTAAAGACTTCTGAAGAAATTCAACTACGTTTTGACGTCACGCAAAACAAATTCAGCTCTTACGTCAGAACAAGGCCTTCATCATGTCTAGTACAATTAACAGCTTCCAGGAAAGTACTTGTAAATCTCTGCTCTTATATATATACATATATATACACACACACACATCTACACATATGTGGGTATATATATATATATACAGGTGTGTGTGTATATATGTGTGTGTGTGTATATATAAATGTGTGTGTATATGTGAGTATATATATGTGTGTGTGTATATATATATGCGTGTGTGTATATATATATGCGTGTGTGTGTATATATATAAATATATGTGTGTGTATATGGTTTTCTATTTTCGTTTTTTATGCATAATCTACCTCCCATTGGCATTTAATATTTGAAATTATCTTTTTTACTTAATTTATTTTTTTTCTGTTTTTTCCCATATAAATATATATATATATATATATATATATATATATATATATATATATATATATATATATATATATAATATGCTACTTGTCTCACTAGCTCTTTTTGATTACCAACTCTAGGAAATACTCGATATTCTCCCTAGTCTGCCATGTCTTACTAGCTCTATACACGCGTTTAAATTGATTAAATAAATAAATAAATATATATATATATATATATATATATATATATATATATATATATATATATATATATATATATATATAATAGTAATAAACGAAAGATATATACTTTATATCATCTCTTTGTATTTCATTATATATATTTCGACGATGTAAGGTCTCCAAAGCGATGGGGACGCAGAGAAACTGTTCGTACGGCTGTTGGCAACACTGTTGTGATTGGTGCTTCCTTCACTCCCAAAGAAGCATGCGCGCGCTTCGCTGGGATGCTCAATCTTGGCTTGGCAGCCGTTGAGAATGGAGCTCCCGTTGAACGCTACCGCCAAGTGCGCAGTTATTATATAGAGGGTAATCCCAAAAGTAAGGTCTCCTTCCGAGGAAAACATGCGTAAAGATCGGCGGATCACTCTGGATGCTCTCTGCATTTTGGTTCCTGAGGTTTCCCGAAGCACCATCCACAGGATTTTAACGGAAAAGTTGCAAAATCGGAAGTTTCAATATCGGAAGGAGACCTTACTTTTGGGATTGCCCTCGTATAACATAAAATAAAACATGTCCTCCTCAGACAAAATACATAGAAAATGTATAATATTTTCCTGATATGCTGGTAGACAAATGAACTGGACAGATTGGTGACTACTAGGCATATGTGTGTGTGTACATATATATAGATACATACATACATACGTAATATATGCATTATATTTTGTGTCGTATGTTTACAATACTTTAAGTTTGTTGTATTTTCTTTCCCTTTTGCTGTTGGCTACTTTTATGTTAAAAGGTCCCTGGTACGAAAGTTGGTGTCATATAAATATACTTACGGTATTGATTGGGATACAGGTAGAATATTGTTTTTGTTTTGTTTAGATTTTTAGATTATATTTTATGTGGTGTATTCTGTTGTTTTAGAGGTTATAATATTCTGTCTGCATTTTTTGTGTGTATTTTTTCTTCACCGTTTTATTTGTTAGTTTACGCATGATATAATGTTTAAAGGATTTTGCTTCAAAAGACAAAATACACGCGAAAAATGCAGACAAAATAATTTTGAATTTATTCCAATTTCTTTTGAGAGATAACTATAGTGCTTTCTTTACTAACTCGTGTGTATATTTGATGTTATAAACCTTCTACATAAATGTTTAATGAATGTTCGGTTGGATGAATGATACGGGGGTGAATAAGGTTGGAGTCAAAGAAGTGCGTTAGTTCTCATTCTTTCGTTGGTTGAGGTAAATAAATCCTTCATTTTGAGGCAGAGAAGCTGTAGTATGAAAGCTACAAACTGCGCTGGTTTCAGGTAATAATTTCAAATATCAATATTGAGTACTATTTTGTAGAATTCAATTTCAACTTCTAATTTAATTAAGTCTGTTTTAAAATCTTGTTGACTGATAAATTTTAACATATATTGAACAATGACTTCTCAGCTATAATTGAATATCTTCGCATTTTGGTTTAATATGTTTTTATGTGTGAACCCTGACCATGAAATCCTCTGTACTATTACGCCTAAAATAGACAGATTTCATAGCAAATTAATTCTGAAGTAGGAACTTATGTAGAGAATTGGAAGATACTCCCAGTCGTTTCAATCCAGGTGAGAATCTATGGACTGGAGAAGCATTAAGGAAATGTATATGTTATAAAGTGTTAAGGAATTTATAGATGACTTTAGGGTTTTTCCAATAGAGAAGGGGATCTGTTTTAGTATATTGGGTTATTTTGTTTTTCAATTTATTCTGAAGTATCCAATTATTTAGGTCTGGGTGTGTGTATGTTCAAAGCTAATTGTTTAACATGTGCGCACCATGCAAACTGGTGCATCTCCAATTTATGCACGTATCCAAACACATATCTATGTATGTATGCATGTGTATGTATATATATATGGTCCTTCTAGTCTGTCTAATTCGGTGGTGAGACGATCTAATAGGATCGAAATTGTCCATTGCTTTCCTTAAGTTGGCGTATATTCAAGATACATTCCTGCTGCATGTTCATAAATTATTTCAAAAGATTCAGGTCAGCTCATTGTATATGTTTTCTTCTCTGCCCGTTGTTCATTATCTGAGAATTTCAGTCTTGAAATAGCGAGGACAGTCTCAGTTTATTGAAGTTATTCCCCATACACTATATGCAGAATACGAGACTTTTAAAAGGTTGCGTTGGCGTGCCTTTTATTTCGATAATCCGCGAAAAGCAGACAACAAACAGGCGGGTGAAAGCAGCGATTCTTTGCTTAAACTTTAATCTGTTATTTTAATAAATATATATATATATATATATAATATTAACAATACTGATAAATGGAAAGTATCACTATTGTATAAATTATAGTATGCTTTCATCAGATAAAATACAATATTTGATGTATAAGATAGTGACATATCCAAAATATAGACCTCCACGGTCTGCTTACAATGGATATGTGAAAATAAATCTCAATTTCGTAGGATATAACTTAATATCACACAGAGAATCTCAATTGAAACTCCAGTCTATATCACATATCTACTCAGTTTGCCCTCTTTAGCTTTACGCTACAGATGTTACATATATATATGAATTATATCCTTGCTATATTATAGTCTTAATAACCAATATCCTCTGAATCTTACCAAACATACAGTAATGCTGTCAATCCCAAATGCCACATTATAATCATAAGTTCTAATTCTCTTCATTCCTTGAGTTTTCTTCTTCAGTCAGAAAATATTTATAATTAATAACGTTTTATCTTTCTGATCTCTTTCAATCAAACATTTGTCCCAATGGAAATGATATATTTTAAATGAAATATTTTGCTTCTCTTTATTTTCATATCTAACTTGTTTTTCCTTATCAGTATGATTCATAATAATTTTAGTAGAAAGGATATGCAACCCCTGCTTGTCGTACGAAGTGATAAAATAATTAGTATAGTAACATGAAGGGCATCGGATCTGCTTCAGAGAACTCGTCCAACCCTTGCCAACATAGAATCGCGGATGTAAAATCATGTTGATGCTGATATAGGGTAATAGATCATATTTCTTATATAAGGATATAGGGTAATAGATCATATTTCGTATGTAAGTATATAGGGTAATAGATCATATTCTTATATATTATTGAATATTAACCCAAGTTTAATCAACAATAGCTCAACAATTACGATTTCAATTTGTAATGAAATAAATGGACGTATTGTTTTATATAGAAAGTATTTCCTATATTGAAAGAAATTTCACCAGCCTCCGTACGCATATGAACTTTAATGAAAGTTAGTTCTTTGGAAAATTCAGGGATCTGAGAAGAGGAAACAAGTCTTTCTTCTTAGTGACAATCTATAACTTTTTTAGTCACATATATTCATATGCATAAACAGACCCACCACACTCATTTATATCAAAGTGTCCATTAGAAGATGTTCGTTTTCATCATCAGAATATGTTTGTGAATTGTTCCGGCAAAATTATTCCGTCATGTTTTGTTTATCTTTCTCTATTTGACAGAGATACGATTTAGGATTGAATTCGCTACTATTTCTAGCATGTCATGAAGCCATGTAGATGATCCTTTTTTGGTTTCATATTAATTTAACTTTGCCTTGGAGTCACATTGTAGTTGTATTTTATTGTTTTAATTATGAGATTGACATCAAGTAAAACGTAATAATGATGATACACTTTAATCACGATGACCACATATTCAGTGATATTAGCGTAGCTTAATTTCTGCAGTGTCGCAAATTTAAGACGATCAACATTTAAGCATTAAATCTGTTCTGGACTAAGAAGAAATTAAACAAGGCAATCTTTTGATGGAAATTCTAAATATTAACAGGAACTAGGGTAATGCAATATCATGGAAGAAAGAATATCTGATATTTGAAGAGAAATAACCAGTAAACATAAGAATAATAATCACAGGGGATAAAGCTATGGAAATATAATTAGAAAAACAGAATACGTCTTACATTTTAACCTCAAACTTCAAATTGTCATATCATATGAATTGTTTTCTATTTCATCTACTAATGAACGGCAACTTTGTTTTGTATATTCAAAGTTTCTCTGCTCATTTGAGAGTTAACCATTACCTACAGAAATCTTTATTAATGAAGCATACCCAAAGGTGAGTCAACACCTATTAATAACATAACTTTGAAATAGATAACCACGTCTCATATTTTTCTTCCAGCATTTTCTCCAATAATTCTCTAACACTAACTATGTTCCCTCTTATATTAGTAAGAGTTTAAAACTAAAATCAATAATTCACCTCGTTTCTAGACATTCTACTCTTGAATTCTTAAAGCAATGTCTCATTTCCTTTCCCCAGAGACCAAAGATTACAAATATTTACTTAGCTATATAACTACAGACAATGCTAGAAACTATTTGTTACATATATAATATTACGTACATAATACACTAAATCTTTAAAAAGTATGAATTAGATTACTTAGCGATAGTATTAATCTAGCGGATTAAAAAAAAACAACAAAAAGGCGCATATAAACCCATATCCCATATTTGTACGTATGATAAACATACATTTAGTCCTTTGGGTGTATTTTAAGATGTGATCATGTCATAGTTACCCCAAAATCAGAATATACGTTTCATTATCGTTTCAGTTCGCCAATGAACACTTACATACGTCCAGATGATAAGGGATAAAAGACACTGTCTCATAATATATTTTGAAAACAAACTATTGGCAAACTTATATTTACATACTAAGATATGCATTATAGGTTAGCTTTAATTATCGATAAAATTCTTACAGCGGGATTCAGAATAGATACGATTTGGGACCCATATGCAATTCGTCTTCTATACCTAAGTTTCTAGTATTTATTTATTTATTTATTTAATCAATCTAAACGTCCGTATAGAGCTAGTAAGCCATTTCAGAATAGGGGAAATATCTAGTACTTCTAACAATTGAGAAACAAAAAAAAAATGAAAAGTGAATATAAAAACAAATTTAGCATATTGTGTTTAAATGGAAAACAAGGGAAGCTGTAAATCAGCTAGATGTTATGGTTGGTAGATCTTTTCCAGTATATTGTATCTCCAATCTTGGTAGCTTTTTAAGGATTGGTTTCAAGAGATCCTCTCCCTGTCTGGTAGTTTCTACATTGGAACAGATAGAACGAAAGAGTTTCTGGGAAGTCACTACATAGAGTAAATAAATGATGACGAACTGTAACGACAATGAAATACATTCATCATTTTAATCGTGTGGTAGCTGTAACAGAATCACAACTTAATATGTTCACAGTTAGAACAAATGTTTAGACAGTCTATCGACCTTTCGTCAAATCGGACCGAGGAAACAAAGTTTCCGTTGGTTGGTCTTTTCAATTGCTAGTACTATCTATCGGTCTCAACTCCAGGTAAAAGGAACAACGTGAATATTGTCTTGCTCAAGGACATAACGCATCGCCCGGTCCAGGAATCGAACTCACAACCTTACGAATGCAAATCCAATTCTCTAACCACTCAGCCACGCGACTTCACTACCAAATATTTATAATACGTAAAAATATATATATATGGGTTCATATACAATATTATAAAGTAGATTATGTCTTGTAAATTTTCATTACTTGTTGCATTTGTTTTATCACAACAAATTTCCCGAACAAGATTTTATGCTTTCTTATGAACTAAAATTATATTTCTTTAGTATCCATTTTTTATAAAGTCCAGCACTAAAATTGGAGGGACTTAGAAATGAACTGTGTTGTTCAACAAAGAAAATGTTAGTTTAAGATCAGAGGAAAATCGATTGCTCTCAGATTATCTCTAGATGAGTCAATAGAATGTTCGTCATACACTAAACAAAATCTCATAAAACATTAATAATAGTGTATACAGCGCTAACATTCCTTAATATTATCCCATACAATATGTCATCCATTTTTGTTGATTTTAATAATTTATGTCATTATTTCATTTAAAATATAATGAAAAGCAGACACACAAAATCTATAAAAAAATTTCCATTTATTTAGAAAAAAAAATAGAATCGATATTTAATGAAACGTGTAGCGGTCATATAGAGAATTAGGATGAAAGTTAAGTATTACAGCTTAAAATAAATGTGGGTCACATCTCCGACTTTATTTAACTATATTATAGCCTTTGCAACTAGTAAAATATGCGCTAAAAATTTCAATCTTAGAACACGCTCATTATTTACATACTAACATTCTCACTGAAAGATATGAGCTTCAAATTAAGGGAAAGTAGTGGCTGGATTTCCCTTGGTGTAGTGGTAACATGGTTGTCTGGCGTACAGTAGTTGTGTGGTTAGGATTCACACAGGCGATTCTGTTTTTCCTCATCTTTAGGAGTTATATCCTCGATTTATCCAAACCTATTACCATCTCTATATACCCATAGTTATGTGTCATTAAGATTGTATTCGAATATGGATAAAGGCTAGCGATGCCGACCTATTCTTGGCATCCAGGTAGAATGAATGAATATTGCGGTTAAAAGGATATTCTATGTACTATTAAAATGACAATGGTTATTATAAATGGCTGCAATCCAACGACTGAAACTAGTAGAAGACTAAGAGAATAGTGAATATGGAGAAGGAGAGAGAGATAGATAGTTTATATATCGACCAAAGAATGTACGGAAATATTAACCTCGACATATATGCAAACATACACAAAGGTTAATGTTAGAGAATTAGTTTTTCCGAGTTACTAATAAACATATTAAACTAAGTATTTATAATCATATTAGGAAACTAAAATACGGTAGTTGTTACTGAAAATCAATCAAATGGATGTCCGAATGTCACCTGGCTTCATTATTCTGGAATTGTGGTGGGTTGGCAATATCGGTATTACTTCAGACATCCTACTCTGTAGCATAGGGTTGTGGCCCTTTACGTTCTGAGTTCAAATCTCGCCGAGGTGAGCTTTGCCTTTCATCCTTAGGGGGTCGATAAAATAAAGCATCAGTAATGCACTTGGGTCGATTTAATCGACTTTTCCCTCCCCCTTCACATAGCTAGCCCTGTGCCTAAAGTAGAATTAATTATTCTGTAATGCACCTATGAAAATTGACTAAAACTGCACGTTTGTCTTTTCTGACACATTCAATGCGGGTATAAAATGATAAATTCGAATTTCTTAAGGCATACATCCAGAGAGAGATCCTAAATATTTTAAAGCAATAAAGATCAAGAAATTCAATAAGAATTTACTAAGACTTATATAGAAACGAAACTACCTTGAGAAATCCGAGGGAGTGATATAAAACACTAGAAATATTTCAGTTCTTACATATTTACTGAAGACAGGAAACGTTACTAATGAAATATTGTTAATAAAATAAGAGTATCGCATGAATATACTATCAGAAAATAGTATTCGAAACACATTCTTTCTCTAACATAAAACTTCTGCTTTCCTTCAACATCATATACAAAGTGCACCACGAAACACACCATCAACATGCGCACGCACGCACTTCGAGGAGGGTAAACTCTCAAAATATAGGTCGCTCTCCGACAGGTTTACGGTCGAGCCCGTAGCAGTGGAGACTTCTGGTGCTCTTGGCTCAAGGACCACCTCCCTACTCACCACCATCGGCACGGTGTTGGCTACCCGCAGGTATGAACCTCGTGAGTTGGAATGGCTCTTCCAACGTGTCTCCCTCACCATCCTCCAGGGAAACAACTTCTCTATGCTCTCCGCCGGGGCCACGGGGCCGTCAGCTCATGGATCCCCGTTTCTGTATAATAGTGAGAGATGGGGAAAGCGAGAGAGGCGGAGGCAGTGAGTGAAAGAGCGAGAAATATCAACACACGCAAGCACATATACAGGTCATACAATTGCTGTCAAAACTTTCGTCACCTAAAGATGAAGAGAAGAAATGTGGACATTGAAATTTACGTCTTTCTCGATTATAAGAATAAATTTGTCACAGCGATAATGTTTTGAAATATGTTTAGGATAAAAATCATAATTGCAATAACAGTTATATATTAATATTAAAAAGTAATTACAACCTAGCGAATTAACATTGAACAATAATTTAATTAAAACAAAATGCAATTTAACATGACGATCATTCAGTGCAGTACAATACTATAATCATTTGCGTATAATCTGTATGTATACAGATAATACAATAGTATGCATTTACAAGTGACAAGTTATGTATAATGTTTTCTGATTTAGGCACAAAGCCAACAATTCATCGTAAGGATGAAAGGCAATGTTAATCGCGGTGGGAATTTGAACTCAGAACGTACAGGAACGTAACTATATACCACAAAACACTTTTCTAAAGATAATATAGTGCGACTTGCGTAAATGCTTATTTTCCCCACAACGGTATCAACAATTTCAAAAACAATCGAAAGTCAAAGCTTAAAGCAAAAAAACAAATCTTGTATAATAGAGTTGTCAGGGAAATGAAACATTTAAAATACATTCATTTTGTATTTTTTTACATAACATTATGAATCAGATATCTTTCCATATTCGGATAACTGACCACATTCAGAAAGCCAACTAGCAACGTGATAATGTACAAAAGAAGATATTAATTCTCGAACTAATATATCATACCATAAACACAATTTTCTTATCCCGAAGAATTTGCTTGTCCATTTAGAATTCTACAATGTATAAGAAAAACAACAAACACAATTGATAACATATATTAATTATGACCGTAAATAGCTAAATGCTCACATAATTACAATATACAGATGATATCCGTTAGCGTAAATACATCATATATTTCATTGAATAGATCTGTATAATATATAATACGTCTACAACTATAGACTAATCAGTGATATAAAATCATTCTTTAATATAGTTTTCATTGCTATCGTTATTTAAATATTTTCTGAAAATAACTGCTGATTGGATGTCAATCTACTGGGTGTTGAGATTTATACGGCCAAGTGTAAATAAATTCTTTATTTGTACGGCCGCAGATAAATGAACGAAATGCAAGCACTCTGCATAAATTCCTATTTTCTTGTCAACAAAATCTGTCGTTAATCTCTTACTTGATTCTATTTTAGACACACAAATGTAATTACCAATTTCTTCGTGAATACATGAACTACTTTTGAAAAGTAAATTAAATATCATTAAAGTTTCTTCCTGTTTCAATGTTGACGCAGAATAACGGTGTACTTCTTATACTTGAACGTTATTTATCATTTTAGAAATACTTTTTTTTACAATTTTAACTACATACTCTATTCCTCTTTGTTTTTCTCAAGTGACTTTAACAGCTTAAATACTACTATGAACGAAGGGCATAGCACATTTTAACGGAAAATGTAAGCATGGAAACTCCTGTCTCAAATGTCTTAGCTTCTTTTAAGTTCAAAAACATATATATACTGCCATTGGGGGTTAAAATATAAAATGGGCGGTTAACTGATAAACAGTTTGACATTAGAGTATGGTAAAACATTATTGATAAATACTTGCATCACCATTCCAAAATACAATTTATATCCTTTAACATCAATGATTTAAATTTGTAAATCATAATGAGGAGTGTGCGTATGGATTTGAACTTGTAGTCAAACTATTTTTATGCTACAAACTTAGTTTGGTTTGACCGGACAGCAACATTGAATTTTCTATACCTGTCGCATAATACAGTTCAATGGATTGTCTAATAGAGAAGAAATAAACTTGCGGTTACTCAGTTGAAAACACAATAACATAGGCTCCTATTTCTTACGACGCTTCACTGAAACTAGTATTACAAAATATGCTTGCCTCTTTCTTATTCTTATTGAAAATATATTATATATCATATCTTGACATTTTATTTCTATCGTGGAATGTACTGACATAAATGTGACTATTACTTAAGTAAGCATAACTCCGAGATTTTTAAGGAGATGGAAAATAGAATCTGTGCTATCTATGGCATTTCCAAAAGTATTGGTGATACATGTGAAGTGAATCAGATCGAACGTAGAATAAAAAGTATGTCACAAACAAGATTTGCTACACTTAGTCTCTTGTCGCCATTGATATAATTAAGAATTATTGGAAGAATTAGTAGGCGGAATATCCCAATATATTTTAATCTAGTCTTTACTATCTCATTGATCTAATCCCCTGGTAGAATACCTTCACTTATATTAATTAAAGAACATTACAGATCAAAATGAACGTTTTCGTATAATCTTTAATTAAATACGAGTTTCTTTATAAAAAAATTACTCCTTTTTCATTTAGATATTTTGTTTACTTGCTCTAAAAGTAAATACAAATATCAATCAGATTATATTTTCTAAAATAAAAAGAGTATGATTATGAAGGAAATGTTTGCTGATTCTGTAATCAGCTCTAGCAGAAAGGCAGACAAAGTTTTTGATAATATCATTGTAATCAGACATGTAAAAATGTCCGATATTTTTTTAATGAACCAATTTGCTGAACTACATTAGTAATCATATTCCGCAACGGGGATAATAATAACACGCCATCTAGACATCTTTCTAAAGCTACACTCTTAAAATAACACCCATAAATTCATCCAACCTGCATATGGGACTATTATTAAAGATGGCCGAGAGCAAGAAGGGATGTATTCAAAAATGTGTTATGGAGTCTATGAATACGAGCTAATAATATACATGATCGTATTCAAATCTATCTTCTGGTTCTTAAAATGAAGGATGAAAGATGAAGCCAAATTCAGATCTTACTTCTCTCACCTTCCATTTGTTTTGTTTCGGTAACAGCAAGACTACTAATACAACAGTGTCAATTCAATCTCGTTCCGAAAATTGATCTAATGTGTAGTAAAAACCTAACACATCTCCAGCAAATTGGAGACGGCAACTAATACAAAATTAAAGCTGAAATAGATATTTCAGCTTTCATAATTTTCAAAGTTACGGCTAAAAATTTTATGTAATTATTTCATTCCCAATTAACCAACTAACTTCTGCTACTATGTTGTGGAATATACTTATATATACGGATCTTCATTGTTTCTCATCTGGAAAAAGATCATGGAAGTCTTCTTCATGAACGTAAGAACGTTAGCACATGTATATTAAAGTCACACTCTGTATAAAATTGTCGAACCAATTGTGTGACGTTTGTTGATTGCACCGATTTAGAGCAATAAACACACACACACGCACGCACGCAATTGCAAACGATTAAAAAAACTAAACAATGCGGATAAAGAATTAAAACGTATTATTTTATACAAAATTTTCAATCTAAAGATACTTTCAACAGTACATATAAGATCTGTTCCCTTTTTTTTTTTCATGCTAGGAATTGTTTAACATTGATTAACGGTCGAAGTCTGAAAACGCATAGGTTTTTAATTGAAGTCATTCTAAAAATTACTAGAAGTTGAAGGAATAGATTATACATTTTTCCTTTCTTCTCCTAAGTGTGAGATTTCAGTCATTGAAATGTAGTGACTGTACATCAGAAAAGCGTTGACTAACGTTCGAAAAAACCTTTGTTCAAGCGAAATCTTTAGTAGATATTTTCCTTCTAAGGTGAATTATGAAACGGACAGCAATAGGGCTAATGAGTAAGGCTCACGGGCCAAACGTCCAAGCACATTCAATGAAGAAATAGCGTTCCTATATATGTTTATGTAACTATATGTTTTTCCTCTTTCTTTTCTTTTCCTAATAATTGTTTCTACTTTTGGCATAAGACCAGCAATTAGTGTATTACTGGTGCTTTATTTTATAGACCCCGTAAGGATGAAAGGCAAAGTTAACTTCGGCGGAATTTGAACTCAGAATGGAACTTTATGCATCAAAGAATGGCGTCCGACCTTCTACCGATACTGCCAATCCACCACCCCTTTTCTTTTCCTAATAATAATCTTTCAAAGGTTGGCATATATGTGTGTGTGTGTGTGTGTGTGTGTGTGTGTGTGTGTGTGTGTGTGTGTGTGTGTGTGATAAACTTTGTGTGAGAGAATCTATCATTTTGAAACTGAAACTGGTATACGAAACCGACTTCAAGAACTGTCTTTTGACAGAGGAGAAAGTAATGACTATTCTCAATTAATACGTGGGTGATATTATGTACATGAATGAAAAAGTGAGAGAGTGGCAGTATACAAGTAGAAAATCTACTAGAGAAAGGGCTAGCGACGGTGTTATTATAAATGATTTGTAAGTACAGAAAAAGGAAAGTGGCTGGGAAGTGAGGGTGTGGTTTACTATGTCTGATTTACACAATTTATAGCTTTTTAAAGTCATTATATGATTTTTATGACAATCTTAAAGTTATAGGCATAATAAAAGAGAATGACTAATACTCTGTTTGTTCTAGCTAGATTATGTGTCGATTTTTATTCACCTATTATAAATGTTTTTGACCTCAAGCTTCATGATCTTAGATTTCATGGTTTCGGTAAATTAAACTTAAGTGCTTTTCAATTATGTAGGTTTTGCACTAGAAACAAATTTCTTCTTCGTGGATTCCATTTACTGAAAACTACAGAAAAAGTCAGTGGGACTATATAAGTGATGTTTAATTAATTATGAGATGCCAATACAACTTAAATCATAAGATTTTCCTTTCCATAAATTGCATGCTAAACTTAAAATGATAAACCAGCCGCAGACATTTTGTTTTAATTATCCTTGGAAAGAAAAAAAGGTAAAAAAATTAGAAACTGTCTGATGCATTAAAGGAAAGTAACTAAGCATTTTTTTTTATCAGAAGAATTTCAACGTTGAATTAACATTTAAGATGGTTTGACATAAACGAAAGTTAGAATGAGTTTCTAGAAGTCTAGAAAGAAATAATACCTATTACAGAAATATAAAGAAAAATAACTAATGTTGAATCATAAGAAATATTATCGATCTTCCAAGTTAGATAGAGGTGAAGCAAATAAGAATTTTAAACAAATAAAAAGTGGTTCTAATTCTGGATCTGCCAGACTTGGATGAAGGAATACAGTGTTTTTTTTTTGCAACAAATAATATTCTATGCAGGTAATGATTATTATAATATTTGGAAAAAAATGAAAACTAGATTTGTAACGAAGCTAACTTTTATAATTCATTACGTTTTCAGATTTAAGATTTAGCAACACACATGATAATAGTGTATGTACTGGGTAATTGCTGGCCTTGTGCCAAAAGTAGAAACAATATATATATATATATATATATATATATATATATATATATATATATATATATATATATATATATATATATATATAAAATTTAAAGAGTATATACATATAAACTAGACAAAGTCATATATATATATATGTTTTTGGCAACCATTGACGGTGTGGCTCAATGACGAATTAATTAAATAATTAATAATCAGGGCAATATATAAAAAGTAAGTCCATAAAATCATTAGATAAAATATATACAGTATTATATATATATATATATATATATATATATAGTAATAAATCTGAAGACTAAAATCTGGTAAAACCAGTGATTCTGTGCTTAAACTTTCTGTTCTTATAATAAATATTTGCTCTACCAGTTTTTATATATATTTATATGTATATAATCCTTATCGAGCCCTCTTCGGATTTTAATCTTCACATTTATCATTATTACTATATACTAGGAGAAAATCCATCCTTCGCGTGGTTTTCTGCTAGCATGTGTGGTGTGCATATTGATATTTTACGCAAGTAGATATGATACATCAAATAAAATCGTAATTGACAATATCCACAGAAATTGAACGAAGACTGCGTTACACTGTCTTATGTAGTCAGTAACATAATCCATGATACATTAAAAAAAGACGATATTATATATAAACTGCATTAGGAGAAAATTAGTGACAGAAATACATGAATGTTTATTTAAGCGATCGCTAACCGGAAATGTTGACATTTGAACATTTTAAAGAAGTGAATCTTAAAATAAACAACAAATTTATTTATATTTAATCAAGAATAACGAAATTTAGTAGATAAATTATGTAATAGTCATTCATTTCGATAAAATAAAGTACCAGTAATGTACTGGGTAATTGCTGGCCTTCTTCCTAAAGTAGAAACAATTATTTATTCAAAGTAATCCAACTTATTTTACAAACAGGAAAAAGAAATATTATGGACGCAGTCCTGCACTCCTTACTTTATTATAATTTATATATATAATGAAAATAGTCAGGACCCCGATGGTAGGGCTCAAGCCGTTTCGACGGCTATTTCTGGACTCCAGAAATAACCGTCGAAACGGCTTGAGCTCTGCCGTCGGTCTCCTGACTATTTTCCTATTACCCACTCTACTACCCAAAGTATCGAGTACTCTGGTGCGTTATGGTCCACCTGGTTCCTTACCACACTTCCTTCGTTATATATATATATATATATATATATAACGAAGGAAATGTGGTAAGGAACCAGATGGACCATGACGCACCAAAGTACTCAATACTTAGGGTAGTAGAGTGGGTAATAGGAACGAGTAGGACCCCGGGGTCCTACTCGTTCCTATATATATATATATATATATATATATATATATATATATATATATATTATATATATATATATATATACTAGCCGGGAGCTTTCAACAGTAATGGTTGCATCTTTTAAGGGTATGTCAATATTTATTTATAAAACTGATCTATATTATATTTTATCTGATGAAAGCACACCATAATTTAACTTGGTGTCCTTGAAATATGTATAATGAAATAAATATGGTTTTATAAATATAGTTTCCATTTGTTAATATCGTATATATATATATATATATATATATATAGTTGGATTCCTGGTGGATACCGGGATGTGATTACAGTTAAAAAGAGTGCTCAATACATTAGTAGGTTAGGTTATAAGCATATATTTTATGAATTTACGAAACTAGCTCTATTCCATTCGTAAGAAATCATGAAGGAAGTCCTGTGAGTTTTTACGAATAAAAATAGTTCTAGTCATGTAGAAGTCATTATAATATCAAAAATAATAATATATGTCTCTCTTAGTGTGTGTGTGTGTGTGTGTGTGTGTGTGTGTGTGTGTGTGTGTGTGTGTGTGTGTGTGTGTGTGTGTGTGTGTGTGTGTGTGTGTGTGTGTGTGTGTGTGTGTGTGTTTAAAAGCAGGTCCAAAAGCTGTTTAATTCAACTCCTTGATTTAGACGGTAAAATCTTGTTAGAAATCCTTTAGCACAATGATGTGAGCACTCAGCGCTTATCTGGGTGATACGTTGTTCGATTTTCCATAGCGACCATTATCAATATTTTTCCCTTTTTTAACGTCTTTACCCCATTTTTATAAACCATATTATAACAAACGGCTGTAATTGCAGATACTTTCTACGCTTGAGCACTCTACATTTTCTTAGAACATGGGTGGGGAGTGAAAAAGAACGAGACACAGATAGTTGACTACTGCTGATATATACAAGTTGTGCTTTTATTTGTAAATGGCGAAAACACTGAAAGGATCTTTTAAGGATCTCGCCAATATTTTGTTACTGTAACAACATTGCAATCCTAATTAGGAAATAATAATTTAGTTTGTTTATTCGACATAATTACTGAACCGGTAACCTCGGTTTTATTCAGAGATTTTACTTATATCAACTTCAATCTTTATCAAATAAGTAAATGAACTATTTTGTCATTTTTATTTTTGGTTTATAGGTTGTACTTGGGGTACAAAACTAATAGTGATAGTTCTCATCTAGAAATGATACCTAGACAAGACCATATATCTTCTAACGTATAAATGAATATTTTCTGCCAACGTGATCCACTAAGGACTGTTTCTGCAAACGAAAAAAGGTGTTGTTGAATGATTTATGATCGCAATAATAACATGAACATCGTAACAGTTGATGTATTTATGATTTAGAACAAGCCTTACTGAAAGCTATCATACTTTTATAAGAGGTTCAAGTTGATTCGTTCAAATTACTTTTCTCGTTTTCTTTTTTCATTACTTCTCAATATTGCATTGTTGTTCTACTTTAGAACGACGTACATATAAATCTATCAAATTACTTACTGACCTATATTCCTTAAAATCTTTAGCTTAATTTCAAATATCGAAGTCTTTCCGATATTCATTATAGTTTTAAGGATATATTTTGACCTAACAATAAAACAATTGAAAAAAATCTTATAGTTGCTTATTCTAACAGTTTTCTTGTCTTGTCAAAATGGATCGCTTCAAGCCTCTCATCTACATAACGCAAAGTTTTAGATATCGGCCATCATATTTTTTAGTTGATGCTGATATATATAGTTTTCTAGAGCTTTCTTTTTAACATATTCCTTCTTTCAGAGGCTCATTCCTATATTTTAGCATATTAACATCTGCTTCAGCTAAAGTAATTCTGCTATTATAGATACTAAATTATTTAGTATCTCCCATAAATTATTTAAATGACCCATTATTCAAATTCTACTCTACACACCATATTTGACTCAACCTTTTGTAATTAAAATAAAGAAATACATAATTTATTGAAATATCTAAAACAGTTGTCACCAGGGTGATTCAAAATGATGTTTGTCAAGAGCTTCAAATTATGATTTTATAAAAAAGCAAATAATAAAATATTTAGATATATTCAATATAGTTAATTTAAGTGCCTCATAACAGATTATGTGCATGGCTAAATGTTTAACACAGTTCTGGGTTCAATCTTGCATTTTTTTTTCTGCAATAATCTCGAGTTCTCAGCAGCTGAAGAGCATGTCAGGCACGTGTTTCAAGAGCTTTATCCGTCGTCAGTGACGTTTACTTGCTCCGCACTAAGACAAGAATTAGCTAAACGTTATATGCGTTTTAAGCATTAAACATCATCTGGAGACGCTTATTTGCATATAGTGCAAACACATAGGCAGGTGGTGGTGATTTAAATAAAGTGTGAACCTGACTTGCTAGGATTGACCCCGTGCAAAGCCTTTGCTCACTTAAAAAAGCTTCAAGCACAGGTATCGCTTGATATGTGACATTCCTTGCGATGCATGGTATTGCTGGCCATAGGCAAGTCCCTAGCAGGACTAAAAAGCCAGGAATCAAGCGATGGCATTACTCGAAATCAAGTTGCAGCCGTCATGTATGTATGTACACGCCCATGCACTTATATATATATATATATATATATATATATATATATATATATATATAAGGTAAGGAAAGGAAAGGACGTGTATTATATACATCACATTTCTGTACAGGAAAACGTAAGCAAATATTTTTATGTGAGTTGCTATATAGTAAATATATGTATTTATGTGACTCTGTATATAGGTGTGTAACTCTATAAAGTGGTCCGCAGCCATAAAAAATACCGAGTAGTATTTGTCTGTTTTTCAATCCGTCACTCCCCTTTTTTCTATCATTTGATTTTTGCATGATGATTGACATGTTTAGTCTCAGTGTTTCCATTTCTCTGAGATAATCTCGCTGCCTCTCAATCTTTCCTTCTTCCTCCATCTCCTCTGTACAAACAAGTATATCCATCTATTAGTGTTTTTATAAATTTCACTATTCCTACACACACACACATACGCCCACACATTCATATATTCTATGTACATTGTGTGTGTGTGTGTGTGTGTGTGTGTGTGTTTGTGTGTGTGTGTGTATGTATATATATATAGAGAGAGAGAGAGGGAGAGAGACGGCAACATGAATGAACCTTTTATTTTTCTCTAAAAACCTTTTTCCAATTTCACCCCGCCCGTCCCTTGAATCTATTTAATTTCTCATTCTTTCTTCTGATGAAGGACTAGCGTCCGAAAGGTTGACCCTCTTCCTGCTATTTCAAGCGTTAACCTAATATATTCGTTCCATATACTGTACCGATTGTGTTATTTCTGATTACCTTTTACACACACACATATATATATATATATATATATATATATATATATATATATATATATATATATATATATATACTCTGTCCAAATCTCCTTGCCAAGTTTATCGAGATTTTTCCCTGGTACCAGATATATACTATATATATATATATATATATATATATATAATTCGTTTTTTAATTTGTTTTGCGAGATTTCTTATCTGAAAACGTGTGTTAAAACAGATATTGTTATACTTTGGGAGGTTCATGTTATCGAACCAACCAACCGGAAATTTATAATAAATTGAAGTGAAAACCAAGTTGCGTGTTTGTATTGGCAACATGGCCCTCCCAAATTATAACAATATATATGCATTTATGAATATGGATGATTGAAACAAGCAAGGTTTTTTTCCCAAACAATGTTTCCGTCCTTCTTCTTCTCCTTCTCTATCATTCTATTATTTTATTTCGCATTCTATCTACTAATGAAGGAGTAGGGCCCAAAACGTTAAGACATTTTCCATACTATCAAGCGTTAAGCTAATGTATTTCATCATCGAACTGTATTGTTTGCTTAGTTATTTCCGTTTATTTTTCACACACATGCACACACACACACACACACACACACACACACACACACACACACACACACACACACACACACACACACACACACACACACACACACACACATACACACACACACATATATATATATATATATATATATTTACATAAGTATGTGTGCATATCTATGTATATACATGTGTATAAACGTATGTATATAGAGAGCGAGGAAGAGAGAAGGAGAGAGAAAAAGAACATATTCTATAAGCTTTCTTATGTGTGCTTGAGTAGGTGAATATAATTGATACCTCTGTTAATGTCTGTATAATACACATTATTAGTTTGTATGGAAATACAATCTCCTATTTTATTATTCCCAAAGGTAAAAGATCCTATAGTGATACACCAATGAATATGGCAAGTTGTGACTCACAAGTGTAGTTGTAAATGATGTATTCCGAAACCACATTTTACATATAGTCGCTTGTGATCACAAGGGGAATTAACATTGCTTACGTTTAACTTTGCACTAAGCGAATTTATTTAATATAATAGATTGAAGAGATTCACGAAAATCGAAGAAATTGAGCTATGTTTTAGTCTTTCTTAGTAATAGATCTAGTGAATCACTGCATGTTGGTGTTGAAACTACGGTCATTGACCTCTCCGATGTGGAGGAACGTCTGTAGATTTCATTCTCTGCTTCTGCCACCGTGCATTTTTCTCATCGACTTTGTACCCCCCCCCCCCACACACACACACATACACACACATGTATATTCAAGCATTCTAATACGAGTTAACCATGCATACATTTCCACCAAAGGATTATCTGTGGAACATTTTCATCAAAACCTCCGTCAATGTGCAGACTTAATGTCTGAGTTATTTAAAACAGAAAAAGTAGTGTATCTATATCTATAGAAGTCAAAACTGTCTTCCAAAGCCCGTGGTAAAGAAAGTATTTATTGAGATCTCCTGCGAAGCATGCAGTACTCTACCCAGATTAAATTTACGTCTGAAACTATAATTATTGGAGTTTGAAATGTGGCAATCTCGAAACTTTGATGCATTCAGGCAAGGAATGTACCCAGCTAACATGCATTTTGCAAATAAATTTTTAAAGATAACCCATGAAAAGTTGTTGCAAGTGTTTCCAACATATAATTGTTTAACGCTGCTTTTTGTCTAAATTCCAGTAATTGAGACTTGCTTTTGTTATAAACTGATCTCGTCTTTATTGGGAGAACTCAAATAACTAAAAGAGAAAAATAATATACACACATATATGCATACTTTCCTGTATATATATATATACACAGCACGAAACAAACGTTCATATCTATGGTCAGTGTGTAAACCTACATACAGAAATGCAGACGTTGTTATAGCTAGTTTTGCCATCAAACAATATCTTTCATAATATTATGAAATGCATTTGTCTTTGATGAGAATAAGTATTCGTGAATGCTATAGTTATTTCGTAAATGAAAAGAAAAGAGAAAAGGATGAACAGTTTGAAAGCATGTAAGTGATAGTGAGAGAAAAATGAAGGAACATGACTGTAAAACAGAGCAGGAGAGAGTAAACGATATATATATATATATATATGGGGGGGGGGACAGTATACACCGAGTGGTAGAAGTACAGAAACACAGATAAAGAGAGAGGAAGAATAATATAAAGAGGGGAAAAGAGTCGTAGAGAGGTAGAAGAAAGAGAGAAAAGAAAGTAAAATTATATGCTTTTGGAAATGGAGGAAGTAGAAGAGAGAATATAGTGAACCAAAACGCAATTTCGTGAGAGACATACAGACATAAGAAGTGTTCGGCAGAAATAATGGTTTTGTACTGTTGCTAGTGCTGAACTTACTGCAGTTGTCACAACAATTACGCCAAAAGCACTCTGTGTTTCTGCCTCACTGCTCACGACACAAAGACGATCCGTTATTGAAATGGTCTGCAACTAGAAGGAAGGCTACCATCAAAAAGGTGTAATGCGTAATGGTGACAACTATTTCTACTATTCCTGCTTTCTTTTTGTTCTTAATTTATGTTTTTGTATGAGTTTTGTTAGTTTTTTATTTAGTTTTCTGCTACGTTTATTTGGAAAATCATAAAACCAAAATAAGAAATGATGAAAGGAAACTAAGTAAAATGGAGAAATTTCTTGTGAAATATGAAGAAAAGAAAAAAAGCAAGAAGAGCAGATTGTGTTTGGAATACATGAACAGCGTCAATTAAGTATATGAGAAAGACATGTTGATAGTTCCACTATATAATATCACCATCATCACCACTTGTTGGAAAAGTAGGCTGCTACTGTATTAACAGACACTATACCATTACGATTTGATTGTTTTGTATGTAACAAGCAAGTAAACAGAAATAAAAATACTGAAACCATTGACTTGTGCAAAACTAGATCTCATCATGGAAATTCCTGGCAGAAAATCGTTTCATTTTTCCTTGTGAGAAATATTGAAGCAAAGTTAAAGGCGAACATCACAGAAATAAGGAACGACGTAATTAGAAAATAGTGATTTTTTTTTATTTGAAACTTAAACTAAATATTTGCTAGAAATGCAAATTCAAGTGTAGCAAGACTAAATAGATATTTTGGTTTGTTTACATCCTTTTAGATTTTAAGTTCGAATATTATCTACAGCGATATCACTTTTCATCACACTAAAGTTGATAGTTTTCGGTGATATATTGGAGGAAAAAACGTAGATTGATGAATTGATGTGTTATCTGACGAACAAAGGAGAGGTGGGAGGTTCATAACGTGCTACAAGCGCCACTTAGCTGAGAATTGAACGACAGAAGGTCTAGTTCTGTGTTTTAAGCAACCGAATAATCTGCACAATAGAAATTATTTATTATATGTATGCATATTTCAAAGTTGATCGGTCTTCCAGCGAAGGGAATGGACTAGTTTCTTAAATATTCACTTCGAAATTTTTAAAAAACATATTCGAAATATAGATATCTTTCTGAAGATTGCTGTGATCCAAATAAATATAAACCTTATATGGGATTCTCATATCAAACATTGTATATGGAAAATAAAATAAAGTAAAACCCGTTTAGTTGACTTCCTCCGCATTTATAAGGAAATAAATGTACCTGTCATGACGTATGATTCCTACACGAGACAAAGTTCAGTTTTCATCAAAAGTAAAATGTACTTTCTGATGTGCTTGCTCTTTTCAAATTTCTATCGATGTTGCTGAAACTGTTGCTACTGATGAAACAGTGCTTGCTTTTTATCTGTTTGCGCTGGAGTTGTTTTAATACCTTACAGTTTTTAGTAGTTGCCGATATGCAGTGGGTTCTATTCTTTAATCACCAGCTTTAACCATCTCCTTTGAAGCCATATAGTGAGCACTAAATCCAAGAGGAATTAGTAACTGCCAGTATTCACCAGAGTCGATGCTTAAATTTCAGTCCTTATTCGGGAAAGTTTCTTTGTATATGTTTCTTTGCACTCCTATATCATAAGTCACAATGTTATACCTAACCGATGCCCACAGGCACATTGCATATCATACATTTCAGTTTTCTTCTCGAAAATAAAGGTTTACGTATGTCATATACAAACCGGTCAACTCCACTTTGGGCTGGATGAGAGATGTCTTCTCTTGTGAAAATGGGTATAGATTTCATTATGTAAGATCTCCCCATTTTGCTTCATTTCTCCCTGATTTGGGGCCCTTTTTTTGTTCATGGTACTCCCCGTTTGGATTTTTAGAGGTTGGCAGTTCTGCATTCACTAACAATATATTCTGTATCAGCCCTATGTTTTGATGGTAAATCTCAAGTAAACATACCACATGGAAATGTATATCTTGTAGAGATTTGTTTCTTAAGAAATTTACGCAGCACGAATTTCTGAAACCAGTTAAAAGAAAAGTAGCTTAAAATAGTGTGACCACATTAGATTATGTAAAATATAGTCTTTGAAGAGTTAATATAGTGATAGAAATACTCTATTTTTCATGTTAGAATATCATTAAATCAACTAATTAGAATTATAGATAATTTAATTACGATAACATTAGTTCAATTCCCGGAGAAAGCTCGTATAACATAGTTAGCTACAAATTGGAGCCCATAAAAGTTTAGCGTTTTAAGATAAATATTTTATTATTTTACTCTGAATTAAATTCTATTGAATATAAATT
>OZ024747.1:91412093-91437093 GCA_964016885.1 Eledone cirrhosa
AGTGGTGGTGGGTGGTTGTGGTGGTTGTGGTGGTTGTGATAGTGGTTGTGGTGATGGTGGTGGTGGGTGATTCTGGTGGTTGTGATAGTGGTTGTGGTGGTGGTGGTGGTGGTCGGAGTGGTGGTGGGTGGTTGTGGTGGTTGTGGTGGTTGTGTAGTGGTTGTGGTGATGGTGGTGGTCGGGGTGGTGGTGGGTGATTCTGGTGGTTGTGATAGTGGTTGTGGTGGTGGTGGTGGTGGTCGGCTTGGTTGTGGGTGGATTTTGTTTTTGTGTTAGTTGTGGCGGTGGTAGTGGGGGGGTTGGGGTGGTAGTATGTGATTTGGGTTGTTGAGATGGTGTGGTGGTGTTGGCGGTGGTTGTAGTGGTAGTAGGTGACTTTTGTTGTTGAGGTGGTTTGGTGGTGTTGGCGGTGGTTGTAGTGGTAGTAGGTGATTTTGGTTGTTGAGGTGGTTTGGTGGTGTTGGCGGTGGTTGTATTGGTGGTAGGTAGTTTTGGTTGTTGAGGTGGTGTGGTGGTGTTGGCGGTGCTTGTGGTGATTTAGGTTGTGGTGGTGTTGTGGTGGTAGTGGGGGATTTTGCTGGTTGTTGTGGTGGCTGGGGTGGTAGTGGGGAATTTCGGTTGTCGTGGTGGCGTTGGTGGTGGATGTGGTGGTATTGGGTGAATTTGGTTGTTGCGGTGGTAGTGGGGTATATTTGTGGTGGTTGAGGTGGTAGTGGGGGATTTCGGTTGTTGTGGTGGTGTTGTAGTTGTGATGTTAGTGGTTGATATTGGTGGTGTTTTTGGTAGTGGTGATCACCGGAATATTGTCATTGTTACAGACAATGATATTGCTGGGAAAGGTTTGCCTCTATCTCTTGCTGTTTCTATCACTGCTAGATATCCTATCTATGTCATTACATCGGATATATAAAGGTTTATCCGTTACCAAATACCACTTCAAAAAACAAGCTGTCAGCAGAGAATATTTTATCGTTTCCCATCTTTTTTACCCTTACTTTATCTCACAAGATGTAGTCCATCCAACAGTGATGTCGCATACTAGCTAGAACTGTTAAGGATATCATCTAGCTACTTCTTTATCTCTCCCTCTCTCTCTATATATGTGTGTGTGTATATATATATATATGTGTGTGTGTGTACATATATATATATATGTGCGTGCGTGTCTGTGTGTATCATACACACATATATATATAATTTTCATATTACATTATCATTTCAAAAAATGTTTTATTCACAATCTTCTTATTACTTTATGTGTGTGTATGCATAATGTGTGTATGTATTATATATATATATATATATATATATATATATATATATATATATATATTAAGATAAGCAGAACAAGTAAAATTCAATCAATTTTTCAAAATACATTAAAAAATATAATATAAATATTTACCTCTTCTAGTGGCCCTTACTGATCAGTTTCGCTTTGTAAAACCTCATAAATCCGATGGATTTATGATGGAAAACCAAAGCTCATCAGAGAAGCATTTTCCCTTCCTAGGGCTAAACGTCCCAGGAACGACAAAATATACAACCTCCTGCCAGCTAATAAAGGTCTGAAAGGTCGTAAAATTGACCCGTATGTAAACTGGACCGAAGTAAAAGCGGGAAAATCAAAGACTTGCTGTCTACAATTACTACTAAAAAAATAGCAGCCAAGTAGAGCAAGAGGGTTGTTCTCAACGGACGGAGAAAATATATATATATATATATACAAATAAAGATTCAGCGAGCATCGCATTTCGGCGGGCAGGAAAAGCAAAGCGAAACGCAAAAATCAGAAATGACACTGGCAAAGTGCTCCATAGTTAAAAACCAGAGCTAAACAATGTGTTAAGAGGCCATACAAAACTGAAAAGGTGGTCAAGAAGGCATTAACCACCCAAGCCAAAAACCAAATCAAGCTAAACAGGTCAAAACAAAATAAATGATAAAAAATAAATGATAACCAGATCTGGACTCCCGGAATTGCTGTTAAAATCCGATGTAGAGTTTCTGTGACACCTAAATCAAAATACAGTCTGCTTAAAAATATAAGCTTTGTATATATATATATATATATATATATATATATATATATATATATATATATATGTATATGAAAGACGTAAAATATGAAAATTTTAAAACTAACTTACTTACTAACCTCAGTGTCACGTGATTGATTCTTTAGAATTTGCCACTGACCAAGTAGGCAGTGAATTTTTTCAGTGCCCTGGAATCTAGTCCCCGCTCGCTTTGTTCAATCAACTGAATTATTATTTTTATATGGGTTCCTAGTGTCCGCGCATTGCCTGGGGACTTACCTGAGAATAGACTCCCTGATGCCGTAAGGATTTCTCTATGGTTGCGTTGCATAACTATATTTATTCCCTTACAGAAACTAATTAGTTGGAGTGAAAATTTTAGTAAGTAAGTTAATTTAAAAATTTTCTTATTTTACGTCTTTCATATAATTGTTCTGCATTCCCTTGCATAGAACCACAAAGGTACTAAGACATAACATATATATTTGCTAGCATAGGTATACATCTGTATACATATGTCGGTAGATATACTAATTCTCTCTCTCTCTCTCTCTCTCTCTCTCTCTCTCTCTCTCTCTCTATATATATATATATTTATATATATATATATATATATATATATATAAAACACTTCCTCAAAATGGCTGACTAAATATACACGCACTTTTCTCCCGTAAAGAAACTCTTCGTTTCTTCCACTTCTTACTCTCATTTATCATTCTATGTTTTCCTTCTATCCCTTCTATGCACTAACGTCCAAAAGGTTGACTCCTTAACTATTATGCCAAACATTAAACAAATATATATTACCATCGTACTGTACCCTTCATCTGTATTGTTTCTCGTCATTTGCTCTTTTGCATACATACATATACATACATATATACATATACGTACATACATATATACATATACGTACATATATGAAAATACGGGTGAGAATAATACTGCTGGTTGCACATGGATAACATGTTATAAAATGAGTCCCTCATCAGTGATTTACCAAACGATCATGGGTATTTCATCGCATTAATATATATACATATACGTACATACATATATACATATACGTACATATACACACACGTACATACACACACACACACACACATACATATATACACACACATACACATACACATACACACACACATAGATATACACACAGATATACAGATACATACATACACATACATACACATACACATACATACACATATACATACATACACATATACGTACATACACATATACATACATACACATATACATGCATACACATATACACACACATAGATATACACACACATATATATACACACACACACATATATATACACACACATGTACACACACACACACATGTACACACACACACATGTACACACACATGTACACACACATGTACATATAATACACACACACATACATATACACACACACATATAAGTACATATATTGGTAAGTGATTGACAAATTAAAAGGGAGAGCGAGGTTCAGGAGACAAAATTAAGTCAGTAAAATAAGCACTAGAATATTAGGAAAGATGGAAGTGACGAGGTAGAAAGAAATAACGTAAGTAGGATAAGAGAGATGGAAAATAGAAGCATAAAAATCTACCTCAGTATAAGAGAGTAACCAATATTTATAATGATATTTATAATAATAATAATTGTTTCTACTTTTGACACAAGGCCAGCAATAACCGGGTGCATTACTGGTACTTTATTTTATCGACCCCGTAAGGATGAAAGGCAAAGTTAACCTCAGCGGGATTTGAACTCAGAATATAAAGGGACGTAACTCTATGCTTCAAAGCATGGTGTCCGACAATAATAATGGTTTCTTATATATGCACAAGGCCAGCAATTTCGGGGAAAGGGAAAGTCGATTAAATCGACGCCAACGTATTACTGGTACTTTATTTTATCGACCCAGTAAGGATGAAAGGCAAAGTTAATATGGGTGGGATATGAATTCAGACCATAAAGGGTCGTAACTCTTTTCTTCTGCAAAGCATGACGTCCGACCCTCTACCGATGCTGCCAATCCAAATGATAATGATTTCATTTATTGGCCACAAGGGCCGACATGTAGGGGACAATACAAAGACAATACAATAAGCTCAAGTAAAAGTGCACAAGAGCAAAACCAATTTAACAATGAAAATATAAAAATAATAGTAATAATTGTTTCTACTTTAGGCACAAGGCCAGCAATTAACCAGTTCATTACTGGTACTTTATTTTATCGACCCCGTAAGGATGAAAGGCAAAGTCAAGCTCGGCGGGATTTGAACTCAGATCGTAAAGGGACGTAACTATGCTGGAAAGCATGGCGTCCGACCCTCTACCGATACTGCCAACCCAATAATGATATTGTGTACAGTGCTCAGGTGCACTGTATGCGTTTGTGCATACGTATATATGTATAACCCTTTAGCATTTACATTACTCTATATTTACTATTGCATTTTCACAGTAAAGGCTTTAGCTCACCTAATTATCTCACATAATATCAAATCTATGAGATTTTGATGTTATATATTTTGAGAACAATACCTTAACATAAGTATGAGTGGTTGGTTGCAGTCAGTTTGAACAGAATGAGGTGAGAGAACTCTGCTCTGGCCAGATACGGCCGTTTTAAATGCTAAAGGGATAAGGGAAAGAGTGAGTAGTTAACTCGTATGAGTGCGTGTTTTGAATGTCATGTGCCGCAAAATCTATACAGCCGCAACTATAAAATAATTATAATTTAAAAGCTCCACTGAAATGTTTTCAGAAAAATACGCCATTATTATTATTTTTTTTTTTAGTCCATTTAACACTAGATTAATCATCAACAAATTTATAATTAATTTTTATTGTGTAAATTATATGTCGTAAATAAGCCACTAATAAGGCTCCTTAAACAGCCTGTTGACTTTATTGTGGCCCTGAATTTCATTATATTTTATTGTAAATATTCTTTAGAAAGAGCACAATTTGTTATGAGCTCACAATACAGCAGGTACTATTAGGTTGCTCTTCGACTTCTTCCGTGTTGTTGCTATTTCTCTATAATGTTTAAACACACGCACAAACACACACACACACAAACTCACTCTCACACACTCACATAGTCACACAGTCACACAGTCACACACTCACACGGACACACGCCCTTAAACTCATGCACACACTCATACACACGCTTGCACAGATACATACACACACACTCACACGCACCCTTACACTCACACACACACTCATGCATGCACTTGCACAGATAAACACGCTTTTACACACACACACGCTTTTACACTCACACATACACACACACACACGCACACACTAACACAGACATGCCTTTATACACACACATGCACACACTAACACACACACCTTTACACTCGCACACACACACATACTCATGAACACACACACACATACTCATGAACACACATGAACAGATATATACATATACACTCACACACACACAACCACCTATTTACTAAAAAGCCATGCTTGTTTATGCGTGAAAAAATAAAATTGCTTGCATACAGACATCGGCTATTATAAGTATTATTTTATTGTATCACTTCCGACTGACTGCTTATAAAACCAAACTATTAGCGCTTTCGACAGTCATTCCCTACCACATGCTGGTTCTGCTCCATTCACTCTGACGTTCTTTTCTCATCTCTAAACAATCTCTTTATCCCCTCCTTTATCTCTAACTTTTTCCTTGTATCAATATTGGCGAAGAATTCTTTACTCTAAACTTCCACAAACATAATCCAACATATAGTATTCACTCTAATCCTTTGAAAACAAAAAGAAAACAATCGTTACAGCAATGTACTTATTATCTATAAGATCTGCTGCACCTCGGGCCGAGGAGAGTAAACTCCCCAAATATATGTCGTTCTCCGACAGGTTTGCCGTCGAGCCCGTGGCAGTGGAGGGTTCGTGTGTCCTTGTCCTTAGGACTACCTCCCTGCTCACCACCTTGGCGGGATTTAAACTCAGAACCTAAAGTGAACTTCGAGGTAAATTGCGATGTTCTTCATCAGCAAAACAATAGGTAAACTCACCAAATATCTGTCGCTCTCCGACAAGTTTGCCGTCGAACCCGTGGCAATGGAGAGTTCCGGTGTCCGTGGCTCTAGAGCCACCCCCTTACTCACCTAGTAAGTAATTCATGTAAGTTTATATGGGTACATAAAAGTTCAAAATCTTGTCTGTTTGCATGAACGCAAGCACGTAATTAATGTTTCTATAAAACCAGTGCCTAATAGTGTCATACCATGTATATTGATCTGTAAACATGTTACCTAACTAAAGAGAAATAAATACAAACAATTTTGCTTGAACCTATGAATATTTGGTGGGAATAATTTTCACACAAAACTACATACTATATGAATTGTTCCAAAGTTCAATACTTAATTTATCGATTTATTTTAACCAGTGTATTACTGGTACTTTATTTTATCGACCCCGTAAGGATGAAAGGCAAAGTTAACCTCGGCGGGATTTGAACTGAGAATGGCAAGGACCATAACTCTATGCTGAAAAGCATGGTGTCCGACCCTCTACTGATACAGCCAATCCATTCCCCTGGGTTAATAATATTCTTACGATGGTGGTGTTGCACTATTCCAGATTGTTTTATATATGTCTATATTTTACTAGTATTTAAGAGTGAATTGAAGACGTGTTGAGGGTTTGTGTCTCATGTGATTATGCTAGCTGAATGTATTGAGCTGAAGATGATATCTTGAGGCGAGCTTTAATTATCTTGCTGAGATGTATGGGTGTGCAGATTTTGATTGTTTATGATGTAAATGAAATTTAGTCGTGAGCTACTTTGTTAATCAGCATGCTATTTGAATTATTTTGTAATAGTATGTGAATTGAGCATCTGCAAATTGGAGAGGCTGGATGTAGTATGTTTATTGTTTTTATTCATTTACTGGTTTCAGTCATTAGACTGCGGCCATGCCGGGGCATCGCTTTTGTTTAATTGATCATATCCCTCCCAGTATTAAAGTTTTCAAGCCTGTTATTTATTTTATTGACCTCTTTTTTTGTCAAACGGCTATGTTACTGTGCATAAACACGGATACACACTACCATAAACACAGACACGGACACGGACGCAAACATACATACACTCATAGAACACACACGTACTCACACGTGTTCACGTACGTGGGTCGAAACAAAGCCGATGTTGTTGTTTTTACCAGAGATTAAAAGGAGAGATTGAGAGTGAGAGAAGAATCGACCTCAGTACTAGAATGATATATCATTGATGGACTTCAAAAGGATGAAATGCAAAGTTAACCTAATGACTGTCAATTTACCGTCCTTGTATCGTATTGGCATGGCATGGCATGGTTCCGTAACTCCTAAGGGAGTCGTAGGGACGCTGCATTAACATACGGTTTTTCTAGGGCACATTTGAAACCTGGTGGAGCCCAATCCTCTCCAGATCTGAATATAGCAGATTTCTTTCAGAGAAAGATAGAAGGAGTGAGAGAATGGACGTGAGAAAGAGATATAGAGGAAGAATCAACCCAAGTACTATACTGGTACTTTGATTATCGATCTTGAATGGATGATAGACACAGTTGACCAGGGTAGTATTTAAACTGAGAGAGCAGAGAGCCGAAATGAATAGTACAAAGCATTCTATCCGACGTCCCAATTCGCCGTCTGGTATTGTACTGCCGTATGTTAAAGATTTTTGTCTTGTGTTTTGTATATGCCAGATGTTGGGTTAGATTTATTGTTGCTGTGGATTTTATGTTTGAAATGTTCGTGTTACTTAAATTCCTGAAGGAGAGAAAAAATATTACGGAGTCATTTGTGTTTTCCTTGTTTTGTAAGGATTTGGGGTTTAATATATATTCTATCATCAATCAACATGTCCTTTTTTTCTTATATGACATGGTTATTGTCAACTAATGTTTTTTTACCTAGTTTGTTGTTTTGGAACAGGAATGTTGTGATGGAATGGCCATCTGCCGAAGTATAGTTGGACATAATTCGGAATACTTAAAAGTTAACCAATTCTATCGTTGCATACATAATTATCAATTACATTGGATATATTTTACATAATGCTCCGCAGAGCAATGCTTTATTGTTGATAAAGGGATTTTTCTTTTAGTTTTGGTTTTTATTATAACCTTTTGCGTTTATTATAGCATATATTGCATATTTTTAGGAGATTTCTTCTAACGTATTCATCTATTCTATATTATGTGTGCATTTAGTTCACACATGATGTATGGTTTATTTGTTTTACTGGGTGGTGTTCTGGTGTTTATTACATAGGTTCATTACAGTATTGGCCTTTGTCTTGGTTTGGTGGTTTACTACATAGTTTTACTGGGTGGTGTTCTGGTGTTTATTTCATTAGATCTGTTACAGTATTGGTCTTTGTCTTGGTTTGGTGGCTCACTACATAGTTTCTGTATATATCATTCATTAATGTTTATTTCGCTCTGTAAATTTCTTTTCGTTGTACACCATTTGTAGAGAGGTAAGATGTTTTTCTTAGTACTGATTTTACCACTAATATAGACATTCATTTCATATAAAGGCAATTATTAATTTATCTAGTATAAACTTATCAATTATATTGGAATATAACAGTAGTAATCTAAAGTGAACATATCTTTTACTTAAAATCTTCTGGGTATTAAAGTCGGGAATAACGTTATTTTCTAATTCTCCCTTCACGCAACTGATCTCTTCCAGTGTTTGTCACAACATGTGGTTAATATTGAATTGACAGAATTGGTAAAATGCCGGGTTAAATGGCATTGCGGCATTTGTTCTGGATCTTTACGTTTTGGGTTCAAATCCCACCGAGGTCATCTTTGTTGTTCAGCCTTCCGTACTCGATAAAATGAAGTACTAGCCAAGTTCGGGGGTGGTTTAGTCAACTTAAACCTTCTCCAAAATTGGCTGGACTTATGCCTCAATTGGAAATCAATATTTCAAATGTAAATTGTGTGCATTTTATGGCTTTATTGCCTATATTGCTCATATAGAATGCCACCCCATTCTCTGATTGTATTCTCATGCCAACAATGGGAAGGAACGTTAATTATTTAGGAGTGAAATAGCTCACTCGTGTCGTTATCGCTGCTTAATCCACCTCCAACGACCAGACCTTCAACCAAATCCATAGCAGCTTGAATGTTCATCCTTACTGTGTGTATATCTAACACATCGTTGTCTAACGCAGGCATGTCAAACTGAGGCTCCCCCGAGGGCCACGTGGTTGCCAGATATGTGTTGTCAGAGGGCCACATACAACAACTAATTGTGCACATTACAACTATTTTTTTTTCATTTTATATTACAAAGATAGAACATGCTCGTGCTGCAAATTATTTGTGCGGGCTGCAGGTGTGCCTGTAAAGGGCCGCATATTTGACATGCCTGGTCTAAAGTGTCTTTCCTTTTTAAAAGAAAGTAGTGTCATTTGCGGTAAAACCAGCTAATATTTCTCACAGCTCGAGAGACCACGTAGAGACTCGTTCCTGGGCTGCTTAAAGGATAGTGGTTAGTTTTAATAGATAGCTATTTTCCGGTTTTGTTTCAATTGCTTACTTTACGGGGATGTCAATGAAAGACTTTTACATCAAGTTATATTTCCTACTTATACAGATTCTTCAAAATTCTTAAACAACTCGTATGGTGAATGTATATTATATCACTTCAGTGTATATTATTCAATAATGTTAAATAACATTTTATTGATCTTATGTGTTCGGAGATGGTTGAGGAATTCTAAGTAGGAGATAATCATGTTTTTCTGGACTTTAACAATTCTGTAAATACAATAGATATATGCTGGAGTGAATACTTCTACGTGGTAAATGGAATAGATCTTAGTCCTATATTTGCAACAATAATGAATTAATTCGTTAAGCTTAATGTCTAATTAAAGAATGTTGATATTCTTACTTCTTATACGGTTTCTGATATTATTTAATAAATTGTTAATTTCTATAATGCGTTTGTCTCTATTCATTCCAACAAATACGTTATTTCTGATCGTATTTGTCTATTACGGTTAAACCAATGCATTTCAGATCATGTAGATCATGTTTGTTAAATAGCATTCTTTTTATTGTTGTGTGTATAGCTATGTTGATTATATTTGCCTTGGAGGAAATCATTGAAATTTTACTTCTGTTTTGTATTGTCTTATTATTTGTAAGATACTGTAGATATTGCCAAAAAAAAAAGTTTTGTTATTGTTGGCGTTGTTATTGTTCTTGCTGCTGCTGTTGTTGTGGTGGTGGTTGTAGGGGTGGTGGTTGTGTTGTTGTTGTGTGGTTGTAGTGGTGGTGGTGGTTATGATGGTTGTGTTGTTGTTGGTGGTTGTGGTGGTTGTGTTGGTGGTGGTTGTGGCGGAGGTGGTAGTTGTATTGTTCTTGTTGTTGTTGGTAATTGTTGTAGTGTTGGTGGCGGTGGTGGTGGTCTTTTGGTAGCACGCAGGTAGCCAGAATGACAAGGAACGACAAATGCCTGTTATTTCCTTTTTCGGGTACACTTCCATACTGAATATTCCAATGTGTAATAATTGTTTCTACTTTAGACACAAGGCCAGCAATTACCCAGTGCATTACGGGTACTTTATTTTATCGAGCCCGTAAGGATGAAAGGCAAAGTTAACCTCGGCCGTAAAGGGACGTAACTCTAAGCTGAAAAGCATGGCGTCCGACCCTCTACCGATACTGCCAACGTGTAATAATTGTTTCTACTTTTGGCACAAGGCCAGCAATAACCCAGTACATTACTGGTACTTTATTTTATAGACCCCGTAAGGATGAAAGGCAAAGTTAACCTCGGCGGGATTTGAACTCAGAATGACAAGGGCCGTAACTCTAGGCGTCAAAGCATGGCGTCCGACCCTCTACCGATACTGCCAATCCAACGTGTAATAATGAATCGTATTATGTCCAATTTGACAGTGTGGACATGATTCACCCACTTCCCTATTTAGTTTATTCCTTTACGTCAATATATTCTGGTGAGTGTGATAACAAAGTTAGGTCGGGTAACTCCGTTCAAAGTGATGTTGGTGAATGGCGCGATCCATTCAGTCTCTAAATAGATTTCTCATTGCGATTTTGTCTGATGGAAGCAAAAAGACAAACTCGACGTCATGTAAAATCTACTTATCTTTATGTTTAGTGTTCCAGGTTTTTTTTTTTTTTTAGTTGAATTTTGATGGCTGTGTTTCGAGAAAGTTCTGATATGTATGTTTGCTTGTTTCTGTGTTTCTATAAGTTTGAACTTCTTCTTGTGATGGTGGTGTTGTTTTGGCAGCACGTGGGTAGCCGAACGATAAGGAATGGCAAATACGTTATTATTGTATTTTTTCCAGTTATAACATAATATAATATATTTATATGCCACAAACTCACATATTGCGCAAGTCGGATTGTTGATTTTCATTTCACAGAAACTAATCGAGGATATTGTATAATATCCTTCGATACGGTCCAGGTTTGTTATTTAACCTGATTGTATTTTCGTTGTTGTGGTGGCTTCTGTGGCTTTATCCCCTTAACCACAGTTTTCAATTTGTCACACTATTTAACGTATGTTTATTACTCTAAGATGTAACTTATCGATTTATCGATGCCTTCTTATTGAGTGCTTCGTGCAAGCTCCGAACTGTTTTTTTCGTAGATGCTGGCCGACCACCGCAACTTCAGTTTTACTAACTTCCACTCTTATATATATATCTATCTATCTATCTATCTATCTATCTATCTATCTATCTATCTATCTATCTATCTATCTATCTATCTATCTATCTATATATATATATATATATATATATATATATATATATATATATATATATATATATATATATATATATATATATATATATATATATATATATATATATATATATATATATATATATATATATATATATATATATATATATATATATATATATATATATATATATATATATATATATGTATATATATATATGTATATATATATATATATATATATATATTTATATATATATAGATATATATATATATATAGAAAATATATATATATATATATATATATATATATATATATATATATATATATATATATATATATATATATATATATGTTTCGAGTGTAAATATTAGATGATATATTCTAAGCCTCGCTGTCAATACGTAAACAAATATGAAATTGCAATTACATGAAATTTATTTAAGATTACCTAATATACAATGTGTTGTGTATAAATATTTATTATTTAATTAGATATCAAATGTAACAAATAACGTCAAATGCATTGAGGAATATGACTCCGATGATGAGAAAGATAAGTTGAAGAAGGTGGGTAAATGTTTGTGATGAGAACGTCAGTGATGGTGCCAAAACTATTGATATTTCGAATACACATTTACTCATAAACCATTCTGTATTATTAGTTACCTTAGTTATTAATAGTGGGCTGACAGCATTGTAGAATTATATAAATGAAGATGTGTCTGGCACAGTCTTATTTTAGATTTTAATAAATATCTTTCTTTAACTTGGGATTATCTGAAAGGTTGAGGTGAGTACATTCCTCGACATTATCTCTCTCGATTAATCAGGATGACAGGCAAACTATTCATTTCGATCCTCATTTAAGATACCGAAAACGACACTACAACCTAACACCTTGGATCCGAATTTCACGCTTAGAGTAAATATTATACAAACACACACACCTCAAACATATATATATATATTTATATATGTCCCAAGGCTCTGATACCATCAACACTATAAACACAGAGCTGGCATATCTAAGAACTGACTAACTGCCTGATGAGGTCATAGCCATTCAATGGCTATCATCGAAATATATATAGCAGTAAATAAAGGATTATGAGTTCATGCAATTTCGTCACTATATTTATATATATATATATATATATATATATATATATATATATATATATATATATATATAGAGAGAGAGAGAGAGAGAGAGAGAGAGACAAAGAAAGTGTGGTAAGAAACCAGGTGGACCATAACGCATCAGAATACTTAGGGTAGTAGAGTGGGTAATAGGAAAAGAGTCAGGACCCTAACGGCTGAGCTTCGGCCGTTTCAACAGCTAGATCTGAATTCGGATCTAGCCGTCGAAACGGCCGGAGCTCAGCCGTCGGGGTCCTGACTCTTTTCCTATATATATATATATATATTTGAGTATATCTTGGCTAAACACCGAAACTTCAGTATGTTTATGTATGTTTGTGTGTGTGATATCAGCGTTAAACTAGAAAAACCCTTATTCAGCAGAGTAGTCGGTATTTGGGATAGTAGCGTGTAAATATATTAGAGAGTTGGAGCTTCGTGGCCGAGCTCTTGCCGTTTCGACACCAGCCTGGAATTAAAATTTACTGTCGAAACGATAAGAGCTAAGTTGCCAGGCTACGACTAATATATATATATATGAGAGAGAAAAGAGTACTCTATACGGAAGTGGGGTTTAAATATTCATGAGCAACCTATGATTAACAAGACTCACTATTTAATCTTAATAAAAAGAATATATATGTGTGTGTGCGGGCATATATATATATATATATATATAGCGGTCGATGACAACTACCTTTTTCATCTTTAAGGGTCGTAACCCTATATTCTAAGCTGTTTTACAGCATCTTTGCACATTAGCACACTACTCTTTATATTAACTTTATCTCCTCAGCACTTCATAAAAATCCGAGATATAGACACAGGTCAGGCTTGATTCATTAGACCTATGATTAAACAGCATTCCTGACTTGACTATCTTTTCTTTTTAGAGGTATCAAATGCTGCTTTGTCCTTTTACCGTTTTGGCGGTGGAAATTTTAAGGTGTTTGCCTGCTATTTCTAACCAGTCGACTGATTACGTAAAGGATCCCTTGTGAGTTTGTATTATTAAGGATCGGACGCCATAGTTACGTCCCTTTATGATCTGAGTTCAAATCCCGCCGAGGTTAACTTTGCCTTCCATCTTTATGGGGTCGATAAAATAAAGTACCAGTAATGCACTGGATAATTGCTGGCCGTGTGCCAAAAGTAGAAACAATTATTAAGGGCGGTGAATTGGCAGCATCTGTAGGGCGTCAGATACCATGCTTTATAGCATAGAGTTATGGCCCTTTACGTTCTGAGTTCAAATTCTGCCGAGGTTAACTTTGCCTTTCATCTTTATGAGGTCGATAAAATAAAGTACCAGTAATACACTGTAATTGCTGGCCGTGTGCCAAAAGTAGAAACAATTAGTTAGGGGTATTAGTTCGAAATAACTTCTACATAGTATGCTTTTTTTCATTATTATTAAATAATAAAGGGGCCTTTAATAACTGGGGTTTCTTTTGTAACAAGTTTATAGCTAAATTCAGAATATAGAATAAGAATTGCTCTCTTCCCTCAGAAATGGACCAATATATACAGAAAGACGTTTCTGTATTTAGAGGAAGAGATTGTAGATCTGTGGTAAATGTGTAAATAATTAGTTTATTTAGTTGCTGAATCGTTAAAGGAATTGGAATCATATTTATCACACAGAACAGACTTCCAACACAATCTGAAACATATTGTTTGTGTCAGAATCATCTAAATATAACGTTTGGTGTCTGAGAAGATTTCATTGAACCAATATACCACGCGTACCCACACACGCATTTATATATATATATATAAATGCGTGTGTGGGTACGCGTGGTATATTGGTTCAATGAAATATATATAAATAAAGATTAGAAGAATGAAGACGAAGAGTTGTGAAAATAGCAAGAACAACCCAGGAGTGGTAATGGCATGGGCGAATTAGGCTTTTTGAATGTAAGTGAAGAGAAAGAGTTTCGCCTGTTTATCACAGGGTCATCAGCCGCCAACACCTACGAATGTGCGTGTGTTTGCGTTTGTGTGTTTGCGTGTATGTGTGTGCGTGTATATATATATATATTATATATATGTATATATATATATATATATATATATATATATATATATATATATATATATATATATATATATATATATATATATATATATATATATATACATACACACACGCAAACACACACATATTGGTAGGTTGTTGACGGCTGAGGGCCCTGTGATAAATAGGCGAAACTTTCTCTTTCTCTTCACTCACATTCAAAAAGCCTAATTCGCCCTTACCATTACCACTCCTGGGTCGTTCTTGCTATTTTCACAACTCTTCGTCTTCATTCCTCTAATCTTTCTTTATACACCCGAGCAGATCAGAGTTAATATGTTCTTTCTATTCTCTTGGATATAAGTTACATTTCTGTACACGTTATTGTGAGCATCTGCTATACTTTCTGTTGTCCCCAATCGAAACACTTCTAAGTTTAACGTTTTACGTTTAAATAATTGTTTTATTTAATCCCAGGCGTAAGAGCTTACTGTTAAATTGTTTAAAGTTTCTTGTTTATCGTCACTTATCCATCTACATATCTTCACATGTTTCCGTGCTTTCTAGATTGTTTCCTAATTAAACATCGTTAAGAATCTAACGCTTATATATGTTCAAAACATGGTTGCCTCGATAACTAGTATTAAATTGGCAGTATCGGTAGAGGGTTGGACGCCATGCTTTCCTGCATAGTTACGTCCCTTTACAGTCTGAGTTCAAATCCCGCCGATGTTAACTTTGCCTTTCATCCTTACAAGGTCGATAAAATAAAGTACCAGTAATGTACTTGGTAATTATTGGCCTTGTGCCAAAAGTAGAAACAATTATTAGTATTATCCCTGTATTAATGTATGTCAACCAACCTATGTTCCCCTTGTTAGTCAAACATTTGACTGTATGTTCATTATATACTAACATTTATGTTTTGTTTTTCATAATCATCCGATGATCGACAACTATTAAGTCAGAGCAACGAATTGTGAAGTTTCATTCTTACTATAATGTATATATGCTTGAGCGTGTATGCTGTTTGCATGGAACTAGCAATATATTTCGTGACATGAGACAATTTGTCAGTCAACGTTTAATGGTTGGTCTAAGGAGGTATTATGGAGATATTTTCATTTATAATTAGAGCAATATTTTATTCATAAGTCTGGAAATGACCCAAATGATGTCCCACAAAGACATTTCTCTCGGCCACTTTGTTTAAGCGATATTCCCACACGATACTAAGCTTGTGTTGACCGTATACACAGACCAACAAGCATATAAATCTTTACGTTATCAAGCAACTAAATGTCTTTCAAACAAAAGTATCGATATAAATGACAACAAAAGAATATACTGAATAATGCAATTCGTGATACATTATGCCAGAAAAAAAATACTAGATGACTATGAATGAAATACTGGTTAAATGAACTAGACAAACTATCTACATTCCTGTTCTGGCATATACAATAACAATAATCACAGCTTCATATGCAGACATTATTACAGTTACATCTATCATTTTAAAATCATGCATAATCAAAACCTCCCATATATGATGTAGAGAGTAATTTGAGGAATAGTTAGTTACTATTTCTAGCATCGTTGGCTCATGTGAATAGATAGAAAAGTGTGTAAAATTTATTGGAGTGTAGATCTTAGTATTATATTATGACAAATAAGATAAACTTACTATAATATGGATAAACACTTTTAATTAAATATAAAATATAAAATAATATATAAGGTTAAATATATATATATAACCTTAATTTATATATATATATATACATTAGTTAAGCAAAACAAGACCACAAAATTCACAAGGAAGACATTATTAAAAGATTGTCAACATATTTTAGTTTCATGTAAGGAATGTAGAGAAAAATAATAATAATATTAATAATAATTGTTTCTACTTTTGGCACAAGGCCAGCAATTACCCAGTACATTACTGGTACTTTATTTTATCGACCCCGTAAGGATGAAAGGCAAAGTTAACCTCGGTGCGATTTGAACTCAGAATGGCAAGGGGCGTAACTCTATACGTCAAAGCATAGTGTCCAACCCTCTACCGATACTACCAATCCACCAATAATATTAATAATAATAATGTCTGTTTACAATTGTTTCGCTACTCCATATAATATTGTGTGGATCAGATGACTATTTATCATAATTGATCTGGTTCAGTTGAAAATAATTAATACATTTAAAAAACAGAGCGGCTCATCGGAACTTCAAAGGAATATAAATTAAAATAATGAGAGAATGTTACATAATATAATTGTTTCTACGTTAGGCACAAGGCCAGCAATTTCCCAGTGTATTATTGGTACTTTATTTTATCGACCCCCGTAAGGATGAAAGGCAAAGTTAACCTCGGCGGGATTTGAACTCAGAATGGCAAGGGCCGTAACTCTAGGCGTCAAAGCATGGCATCCGACCCTCTACCAATACTGCCAATATAATGTTCCATATATTGGTTTTTCACTATGGTGTCTTGGTTGCATCAGTTGTCAGCCATAATCAAGCAGTATTCATCTGTCGAGGCTGCATTGTGTGAGAGCTGCCTATGGGTAACAAGATGGCTGCCAAAGGACATATTTACCTTACTAATTAGAGGGTGGTTTCAGGGGAAGTAACTCCTCGAGAGATTGTGGGTAGTTTATAGTTAAGTGCTAATTTTTTTTATTTTTTAATTGAGAGACAATGTAGGGGAGGTAACTTATAATTATCTAAGTTAGTCATAGCTATTTAACTTATTAGCTACAAGTAAAAATGGGGCTAAATGACTAAGTTGGGTCAAATATTCTATTGGCGAAGGAATTAGCCCTTCGATGTTGACAGCTAATAGTTACCTCCGTTCTATCGTTAATCGGTAGATGTCGTGATAGAGTTATGTAATATGCTTCTGTAATACAGAGATCACAAGATTTTCTATGGACATTATTATTATTAATATTATTATTATTATTATTATTCTCTACATTCCTTACATCAAACTAAAATATGTTGACAATCTTTTAATAATGTCTTCCTTGTGAAATTTGTGGTCTTGTTTTGCTTAACTAATGAATATTTCCAGCTCTGCGCACCTAACTTCTGCAAGAACCCAGCCACCTAGCTGCTTTCTACTGCATATTGCACATTGAGCACATGCCTTTACGCTTTGGCTTCTAACTAATTCACTAATCTCTCCTCTCCTATCTCCATCTCTCTCTTTAAGATTGGTTACTCTTGAACTGTATATATATATATATATATAATGGCGTGGATAACGTTCGTGAAAAACAGGGAAATATTGATGAAACAATTCAATTATTTTAGAATATAATATTAATATTTCCGTTACATAACAGAAGTAATCGAAATACTGGTTCATTTCTAACAGTCCACAATTGAACATTACAGTTAGAGACAGACAGACTGTTCTAAAGTTCAACAAATACTGGTCTAATGTAAGAAATAGACGATGTAGTGTTGGAAGAGACATTATTGTTTAATTGTTAAATCCGCTTACACAGAGTAGGAAACACCATAATATATTTCCTCTATTTACTCTTGTTATTTGTCATTGCATTGAGTTCTGGTCATGATTAATATTGTTGCAGCGGTTCTCTCTGGCCATTGTCCGCCGGGTACATCCGAAACACCTTAGACTTAGAATCCATCACCCTCTTCCCTTCCCCATCCATTTCTTCCGAGGCCCAATAATCCTTACTTTTTCCATGATTTTTCTCTCAATTATGGCATTTATAGTCCTTTCCCCCACTTTCCTATACAGCCAGATCTGCCCTTCTTTACCCTCTCACCGTTTTTCATTACTTAATTTTTGTTTTTATGTTACTTTTTCGCATTCCCATTATTGTATAACTTCTTTTTGTGAAATATAATTTATGCATTGAGAATATTTTAGGATCTAGTTTTACCATTTACTATTGAAATATCCTCGGTTTCTCTTTCCCTTGACAGAAACCACAACTTGAGCGTTTGATATGAACAAACAGATTGAGAGTTGCTTTTAATTTTACTAATAATTGGTCCATGTGTCATCTCTCATACATTTAATAATTTAAATCAGTCATTTAGGTGTTTACCAGTAATAAATCTCATGATTTTGGTGTTGAAATAATTCAAGTGAGATATAAGTTGTTGTAAATTTGGACATAAGACGCTATAAATTTAGATATACATATTTGTAATGTTGCGAGAACTCTACTGTAGATATACTGTTGTAATGTTAGAATCGTTGGGGATAATGTTAAGTTAAAAGTACATTACTGTGAAGTTAGAGATATGGACATTTAGAGAAAGGTACAGGAATGACTATTTAGTTAAGGAGTTCGCTTCGCAACTAAACGGATCCAGGTTCAATCACACTGCGTAGATCTTTGAGCTTCTAATATAGCAACGAGTTGACCAAATGCTTCATAAGTAACATTTGGTAGATGGAAACTGAAGCCAGTCATGTATGCATATATATATATTTAATTATGTAATAAACAACACAATACAATTATTCCATTTACCCAAGGTTTCACGAAGACAGGCGATCTCAGCCGAGGCGTCCTAAGTCGTTCATCAGAAAGGAATTAAAAAAAGTACTGAGGTCGATATTTTCATCTCCATTCCAGTCAAATTAGTGTTAGAGTGCTGGAGTAATTTTTTAGATAAAATGTTTTAATGTTAGACACACTTTGGTAAAGCAAGGGGTGTACACTGATGTAGAACCAAAGGTACAATGATGTAACTTTAGAGAGACACTACTTTCAAGGTAGATAGTTGTAAATCTAAAAATACACTGCAGAGAATTTAGATATTATACCGTGAGATATTTTAAATAAACGTTGTAAGAAAATGAAAGAAACTCTATTGTAAAATTAGAGATAGACAGCTGAATAGTTTGAAAAACAGTATTGTAAAGTTATTGATATCAATGTTTTTACAATTTCTAACTAAAATTTTACACAATCATTCAAGGAGCTAATTTATCAGCTAAATCCTGCCTCATATTTGTCGCGTGTGTATTCTCATGTGATATCCTAATTACTAAAACAGCCTTCGAAATACAAATATTGAATGTTTCTTGCTAGAGAGCTGATAGTAGGTAAAGCTTCGGTGACATATCTTCGATAAATACAAAACTATAGAAAAATATCACCAAATAAATCATGTTTAATTATATACAATATAGCTAAACACAGTCAATACTCGAACGTCTAGGGAATCATGTCATGATTTCCGATTCTCCAATTTTTGTGATAGGGCTCTTCCTGAACAAAACTAAGCGGGTTTACTCATTAATGATGATGATAGAGGACTTTAACAGTAGACTGTTTACCTGGTGAGGCCGGGGACCTGACAATTTATCAACTGACAATGAATTCAACACAAAAGGAGATAATCTGCTGCAGCAATTCGGACCGTTGATCTGAAGTTATTTGTATATTGAGTTTGTGACAGGCACGACTCTTCTTTAAAGCAAGGAGAACAGGATGAATTCCAAACGAAACCTCACCTATAATTCTTTCATTCTATATATATATTCTGGAAAACAAAATAAATACCCTACCATTTATTAAGACAAATACTGAATGGTACTCTACTAAAAAATGTGTTAAGTAAAATTTTATAAATTAATAAAACAAGAAAACTTATTGCAACATCAGCCCCATTTTCCCCATGAATTTGTATTCCTTTATTAACACTGACACCACGAATTTTAGCTAATCTAATACCTACCAGGTATAGTATCAGCAATAGAAAGATCAATGGAAATTCTATTTCCTTGGTCCGATTTGACGAGATCCACCCCACGCGGTAAACAAATAAGGTCTGGGGTCTTGTCTTGTCGATCATAAAGAAAAGAATATATCCATGTATAGTGTATAAATATGAAAATCTAACCGGTAGGAGACGCATGGACGACCCTGAGCAAAGTAGTTGGATAACATCTATGAGCTCGACTGTTCTCGCTTAAGGATTCAACAGGATCAATTGGAGAGGATTACTTCGGTTTACTGAAAGGTGGGTGAGAGTGGTGAGCAATGGGCCTGCCTCCAATATACGCCCGTAGGTTGGAGGAGAACAACTAGGAGGGAACTTACTTGTCCAAGGGGAGAGGGTGACCGTGGCTTTTTGTGGGCTTTTTCCAAGAGTGACCCTTGGAGTTTTTCCATTTTTGAGGAATTTGTTTGATTTTCTTTTAATGTTTATTTTATTAGTCTCTGTTATATATTTTATTTCACACAAAAACCCCCAACTGTACCATTCTGTGCCGTTTTGTGCCGTCTTTAAAGTTTTCTTAATGTGAGCCCTGATTTGCTAATAAAGAAATCATTATTACCCTGGATTGGCAGTATCAGTAGAGTTGGACACCATGTTTTGCAGCATAGAGTTACGTTCCTTTATGGTCTGAGTTTAAATCCCGGCGAGGTTAAATTTACCTTTCATCCTTACAGGGTCGATAAAATAAAGTACCAGTAACGTACTGGAGTCGATTCAATTGACTTTCCCCTTCCCACAAATTACTGGCCTTGTGCCTATACTAGAAATCCTTATTGCTCCTTACTCCACATATGCCAGCGAGGAAGACATTAACTTCAGATTTATGAGTGGCCATAACTGGCCACTCATACTGATGTTAAGGTATCGTTCTCAAAATAAATAATATCAAAATCTCATAGATTCGATATTATGTGAGGTAAGCTTTTAACGCAAAAATACAGTAGTATATATAGTTATGTAAATGCTAAAGGGTTAATTAAACCTATGTTCGCATTTATGTAATTTTTTCGCCAACACTATATAACCAGAGGATGCGGTCTAAACCTATAGTTTCCATTCATCTGAAATATTAGATTTACCTGCTATTAGGCACCATATTACAGGTGTTAGTGCAAAATATCTCTCTAATAACACAACACACACTACCGATGACTTCCTACTTTCTTTCTTCTCTCTCTAATATATATACACTCACACCCACACGCGCACGACCGTACGTATGCACACGCGTGTGTGTATGTGTGTGAAAAAAACGAGCGTCCCAACGTAGAAATAACGGTAACAATAGTCGATCAATATAAATAATAGTTGAGAAAACTTGGTCAAATATCCACACAAACACACAAGATATGTGCAAACATGCACACACACACACACACATTACACACACACAACACTCACACACACACACACATATATATATATATATATATAAAGTTTTATATAGAAATGGCTCTTACAGGACTAGAACTGTTTCCTGATGATTTCTTTTGAATGAAACAGTTCCTGACCTGTAGAATCCATTTCTATATTAAACTTGATGTTTACACTCTACTAATGTATTGAGTACCTTACTAACTGTGGTTACTCTCGTTTGAACCCTGGACTCACGCATACACACACAGATGTATATAAACAGTGCCCCCAAAAACTTCAACAGCACAGCATTATAATAAATATTTGTATACATTTTGGAGGATACTCAGTGTGTATATATATATATATATATATATATATATATATATATATATATATATATATATAGAGAGTATATATATATAGAGTATATAGAGAGAAACATACAGATACATGCGGACACATACATATACATGAATATATCCACACATATCCCTGTGTTAGTGGTGCCAACCTCAACCGATGTTGCTCTATGAATAACTGGGACAAACCAATCCGAATGGATTAGACTGATTCAGTATCAGAGCTATAAAGTACATTATGAAGAGAGAAGAAACATTAGATATAATTAGTAATAAGATATATCATACCTAGCCGGTTCTTCAGTCCCCGACTACGTAGTTTCGTGGCATATTATGTAAAAACACTAGATCATAGAGATATAGAGCTTTTGTGAGGTTCTGCCGACTTATCAAGGGGATACTTCATTAAGGATTTCAAAACACGTCTGCAATGCGCGAGATAGAATCTCGAAAAGGCAGAGGGAGAGTCAATCACGTGATACAGCGGTCAAGAAACAGAGCTAAGCCCCTTATAACCCTGAAAAAATACCACGGAGGCGGAGGGGGTATTCATATCAAAGCCGTAGAAGGGGTGGTTTGAGGAGGCGAGAAGTATGAGTAATGGTAGCTATCCAGCAGTCACTACACTTCAAAGGTTACAAGACCAAAGGGAGTTATAAACAGTATATAGAGAGAAACACACAGTTTCTGTTTCTTGACCGCTATATATATATATATATATATATATATATCACATATATATATCATATATATATATCATATATATATATATCACACATATATATATATATATATATATATATATATATCACATATATATATATCATATATATATATATCACACACATATATATATATATATATATATATATATATATCACACACATATATATATATATATATATATATATATATATATATATATATATATATATCACATATATATATATATATATAAATGAAAAATGGCGTGCTGTGTTGTTGCATATGTGATATACAAATTAAAATGAAGAATTAGAAATAGAAGCCAGGACTATCCATCATCAGTGGTCTACTAGCCATCATAGGTATTTCTTCGCATTCAAGACCAGATACCTCAGGCTAGCGCGAACAATAACTAAAATAAGTTATTGGGATAAAAAGAATTGGGTGGAGAGAGAAAGACAGGTAAACAAACATGAATGGTGAGACAACGTAAAGAAAGGAAAAAATGAGAAAATCAAGTCAATGATTCATTTGAACATAACTTGCGAATATATATAGAGAGAGATAACGTAAGAGAAATACAAACATAAGGACAATTCTCGCTCTTAGGCTGTCTGATGTGGGTCGCTGATGTTTCGACGCATATATATACACTAACATATGTAAGTAAATATATATATATATGTGTCTGTAAGTAAGTATACACACACACATATATATATATATATATATATATATATATATATATATATATATATATATATATATATATATATATATATATATAAAGGAACAAGTAAGACCCCGACGGCTGAGCTCAAGCCGTTTCGACGGCAGAATTAGCCGTCGAAACGGCTTGAGCTCAGCCGTCGGGGTCTTACTTGTTCCTATTACCCACTCTACTACCCTAAGTATTGAGTACTTTGGTGCGTTATGGTCCACCTGTTTCCTTACCACATTTCCTTCGTTATATATATATATATATATATATATATATGTGTGTGTGTGTGTGTGTGTGTGTGTGTGTGTGTGTCTGTATGTGTATATATATATATATATATATATATATATATATTGCCCTAGCATGACCTCAGACTATCGGCTGGAATACACACATACATATATATATACATAAACATACATACATACATACATACATACATACATATGAAAAAGAAACAACCAACAGCATGAAAGATAAATAGTAAGAAAAGAAAACAATTAAATAATGTCTCCAAGGAAAGGCTCGTTCGTTTAATGTTTCTTGCTCGCTATTCTTTCGCTTATTTTATGTATGCGCAAATTTAGGCTTCATTATCATTTTCTCATTTTTTTTTTTTTTTGTACAATCGTATTGTAAATAGTTCTGTTTTCACTTGTTTAGGCCCCTTTAAGAAAACTCCACAATAGGCGGCGAGCTGCTGTGCTTGAAATAAGAGATAAATAAGTAAAATCAGATTATAAATCAGACAGACAGTTTGATGTTTACTGGCGAAGGAGAGACGAGAGTAGGGTGGGGAGGAATACAACAATATTTAGATAAAGATTACTTGACACATTTCCCCTCCTCTTCCCTCCCCTACTGACGCCTCTATTGCCTTTACACCACCAACACTACCTCCACTTCAACACCGCCACTTTAGTGATACCAGCAATAGAAAGGACAAGGAGAGAGGAAAAAAAAACGTTTCTGCCGTTGTTATAATTCATATTAATTGTAAGTGAGAACGTAAAACCTACTGCAGGCATATATAGAATATTCTTTTATTTCTTTTACTGGTT
>OZ024747.1:91442093-91444593 GCA_964016885.1 Eledone cirrhosa
GATCTGTTACAGATCGAACCCGACTCTGCAGTCGAAGGATCTTCAGATATATTTTGTATGTTCAAACATCTCAGCTGTTATTTATCCGTTGTACATATTAGCATCCTCCTATTTCGGCCTTTTCATTAGTTCAATAATACCATCATCATCATCTTTCTATCCACTATCGTTAGTCCATCACCTGGTCAAGCTGCCGTATTCGTTCAAGCGTCACCTGCCACCATATATAATTGTTTCTACTGTTGGCACAAGGCCATCAATTAAACAGTATATTACTGGTACTTATTTTATCGAACCCGTAAGGATGAAAGGCAAAGTTAACCTCGGCGGGATTTGAACTCAAACCATAAAGGGCCCTAACTCTTTGCTGCAATTGTTTGTTAGTTACTACAACTTTTACTTACAACTATATATATATATATATATATATATATATATATATATATATATATATATATATATATATAAACATGAGAAGAAAGAATACTGCGTGGTTGCACATGGGTTACATATGATAAAAATAGTCTTTCGTCAGTGATTTTTCAACCTTCATTGGTATTTCATCGCTTTAAAAGTCATATACCTTCGGTTGGTGCGAGCAATAGCTAAATAAAGCTATTGGAACAAGTAAATCACGTAAAGAGAGCGAGACAGTAAACAAACAAGGAAGGATAGCAACGCAAAGATAGGAAAAAACAAGCGCATAGGGATCCGGTCAGCTTAAGCTGTGTGGATTTCATGAGCGAGGGAAATACAGACCGTCCGTCGTGAGTGAGATGTGAGCAAGAAGGGAACCCACTACAGGCCAAACGGGAGGAAGTGAGAAGGGGGAGAAGCAGAGATATATATATATATATATATATATATATATATATATATATATATATATATATATATATATATACACACACACACGTATATATAAAGTTTAGCCCGGGTTTAATCAGGGGTAACCACAGTAAGTAAGGTACTCAATATATAGCAGAGTATAAATATTTAATATAGAAAGGCTTCTACACGACTAGATCTGTTTCATTCGGTAGAAATCATCAAGCTTAATGATGATTTCTACCGAATGAAACAGTTCTAGTACTGTAGAAGCCTTTATATATATATATATATTATATATATATAGATATATATAATATAATTGTTTCTACTTTTGGCACAAAGCCAGCCATACCCAGTACATTACTGGTACTTTATTTTATCGACCCCGTAAAGATGAAAGGCAAAGGTAACCTCGGCGGGATTTGAACTCAGACTATAAAGGGCCATGACTATGCTGGAAAGCATGGCAACCAACCCTCTACCGATACTGCCAATCCACCAGCCTATATATAATATAATTGTTTCTACTTTTGGCACAAGGCCAGCAATTACCCAGTACATTACTGGTACTTTATTTTATTGACCCCGTAAGGATGAAAGGTAAAGTTAACCTCGGCGGGATTTGAACTCAGATCGTAAAGAGACATATAATGTTAGTTGCCTAACATTTCTGATTTGAATGTTATCTATCATTCATGAATAAACTAAGTCCATTTATATTAGTTGAGACTTTTTAGCTATCCACAGCTCTTTTAAAGAGTAACATAATTATAATTAATTCAAAGTCTCATGTTTAAATAAGTTTTAAAATACTAACTGTTTATTTAACTCATATTTTCCGCTCTGTTGCTTATGATAAACACCGCTTCTCGACATCTTAAGCATGTTAACTATGTACACATAATGCTCACTCGCTTCGTTTATTTCAATTATTAACAAGAGAAATATCATAGAAACCACACGAGCTTAATTAACTTTACTAAAACTATCAAAGAAGAAGTTGCTGAATTTTTCAAAAGGGCAGAAAAAATATAGGAATGGACAGACAATGGATTTGACCTCGAAAATCGAGATACCTCGATGCTTTAAAATATTATATATATATATATATATATATATATATATATATATATATATATATATATATATATATATATATATATATATAGTTCTAGTCCTGTAGAAGCTTTTCTATATATATATATATATAGTTATACTTTGGGAGGGTCATGTTTCCAATAAGAAACACACGCACCAGTTGGTTTCACTTCAATTTATTATAATAAATTATTCCGGGTTTAATCGGGGTTAACCACAGAAAGTAAGGTACTCAATAGATAGCAGAGTATAAAGTTTAATATAGAGGGCTCGATAAAGATAAATTAGATTAGAGCAAACATCACGGGTGCTCTATCTCAAAATTATTTTTGAAAAGCATTAGAAATGCGCAACCGGTAAAAACTTAAAACTAAAACTGAATACTAACCAATACTTATTACTAATTTTTACTTATTCCTAATTAAAGTATTTTTTCACTGGGAACAATTTGTCAGCATTTTCTTTTCCTTTTACCAATATATATATATATATAATAATAATGATGGCTGCGCGTTGCAAATGGTGGTGCATATGAAAAAGTAAGTCCTTCATCAGTGACCCTCCAACCGTC
>OZ024747.1:91449593-91457093 GCA_964016885.1 Eledone cirrhosa
TGTAGGAGAACCCTTACCGATGCGCTGAACAAGTGTGACATTTTAGTCCAGCCAGCGACTTGAAAACTCTGGTACAAACACTACACTTGTGACAATTATTGACACATAGTGCTGGACCCATGGTACCATGTGACGACAAGTGCAGAGAGATCTCCAGATATATAAGCAATGCCTGTGCCGTGAAGCTTTTATAGTAAGCAAAGGCACTGCAAAAAGCCAGTCCCACTCTCTTAACCAAGATGATATTTACCAAAGGGTTGCAGGTGCTATATCAGAATTTTCCTTCTCCTAGAATTCTGCCTTGACAAAGGCTAAGGGGTCATCTCTCCCGGTGATTTTGGATGGCCATTGACTCTTAAGAGCTCCTTTGCCCTTTGACAGGTTTTGTTTTTAGCCCTGCAGGATTTCCAAAGTCACTCTCCTCACCAAGAAACCTTGGTGGGGTTGCCAGTTTAGTCGCCAACGACCCGACCATGGGACAGGTTGTACTGGGATACATGTTACTAGTAGCACCAACTGGTTACCTGACATATATATATATATAAATGGGTGTGAATATATACATGCATATATATATATATATATATATGGGTGTGTGTGTGTGTGTATATATATATATTGGTGGGTGTGTGTGTATATATATATATATATGTGTGTGTGTGTATATATATATATATGTATGTGTGTGTGTATATCTATATATCTATATATCTATATATATGGATGTGTGTGTGTGTGTGTATATATATATATATATATATATATATATATATATATATATATTTATTAAAATAACAGATTTGCTCTACGGATCTTATATATTTGATATATATTTATCCTTATCGAGCCCTCTTAGGATTTTAGTCTTCAAATTTATTATTATTACTATATATATATATATGTATATATATATATATATATGGATGTGTGTTTATATATATATATGGATGTGTGTGTGTGTATATATATGTGGATGTGTGTGTGTGTGTATATATCCAGGGTCACCGTGTCTCCTGTATTCTTATACCTCTAGTAGTTCATCTCCATGGCGTATGTTGGTGTAGGCAATGTTTTCAACTCAGTCTCCAGTGTCCACACCACTGATATTGTCCAATGGAAGGATAAGGGCCAATACAGAATGGTGTCAATATATTTATATACTGTCAAATCTAGAATAGCCTATTTGGTGCATTGAACCTATGCAATGTCATGACCGTCAAAAATCTAGTCATATTGGATTGGCAGTATTGGTAGAGCGTCAGACGCCGTCGTTTGCAACATAGTTATTGCCCTTTATGTTCTGAGTTCAAATCCCGCCAAGACTGACTTTGCCTTTCATCCTAACGGGGTCGATGAAATAAAATGCCAGTAATGTACTGGGTGATGGTGGCCTTATGCCAAAAGTAGAAACATATATATATATATATATATATATATATATATATATAATGTATATATATATATATATATATATCCAGCGAACCTCAACCGTTAAGGTTGTCTTTATGCGGGTATGTCAATATTTATATAAACAAATTTGTATTTTATCTGATGAAAGCGCACCAAAATTTGCCTTGGTTGCCCTTGAAATATATATAATAAAATAATTATGGTTTTATAAATATAGTTTCCATTTATTAATATATTGAATATTTACGCCACTCATCTGTTGAGTGGTTTATATCAGTTATAAATATGTTTAAGCTTGTTGAATACCAACAAATTAAATATAGCTTCTGCATATATATATATATATATAGCAATTGCGTTATGTTGCTTACCAATGGGTTGAACTCATGGTCCAGTTATTTACTTAATGCAATAAATTAAAGCACTCGACGCTATGCAAACAATCCACCGTATATGTAGTATCCCGTTGCTGGTGCGGCAACGGAATGAAATATTCATTAAAAACAACAGAAGACACTCAGGACTTGAGATTTCCTTTAAAATTCTAATCCTGCGAAAACTATACATATCTCAATGTCTCAGTTTCAATATCAGAACATATACAAAACTTATGCGATTTCATCAGGTGTTGATTGCCGAATTATATAAGATAACAGGATTACGGCGATCACAAACAGAAATTAGTGGATAGATTTGGTTCAGGGATGGCTTGACGATTCGGTGTTACTGTAACTGCAATCTACCGCCCTTAGAATAGTAATAATAATTAAACCCTAGTAAAATTCCTCTGGTGCTTGTGTTTTTATTGGCAGCATGACCCTCCACACACACACACACACACACACACACACACACACACACACACACACACACACACACACACACACACACAATGGTGTTCAACCAACCAGCAGTGCTTAAGTGACTGTAAACAATAATTGCAGCTTTTAGTCCAGTAAAATCTTTACATACGCTAAATTTGAAATTTAAAAATTCTGTCTAGTCATCATGGTGTAGTAGTCAATGCAGCTGCCTGGTCTACACATGTTACGTAGTTTAATTTCCTGCACGGGTCTATTAGTGAATGAAGCATCATTTTTATGTCAAGTATATTATTAATACAATGTGGATTGCCAGTATAGGTAGAGCATCTGACACCCTGCTTTGCAGCATAGAGTTTTGGCCCTTTATGTTCTGATTTCAAATCCCACCGAGGTTAGCTTTGCATTTCATTCTTACGGGGTCGATAAAATAAAGCGCCAGTAATGCACTGGGATCGATTTAATCAACTTTCCCCTCTCCTTCCCCTCTCCTAAGGTAGAAGCAATTAATAATACGATTTTCAAAATTCACAAGAAAAATATTTAATGAAATAATCATTTTAAAATGTTACAGTTGGAAATCTAATGTGCTGACTGTTCTAGTTGTTAGGTTCCAAGTATATTTAGTTTCAATATGAAAAACCAAACGAATATAATCACCAACAAACATGAGAGAGAGAGAGAGTGAATGAAAGAGAGTGAGACAAACAGAAAGAGAGTGAGAGGAAGACAGACAGATACTAGAACTGATTTGGTACCTTTTTAGCGATCCAGAAAGGGTGAAAGGCAGCGTTGAACACTCGGTTGACTAATACGAGGAATGGATGCTGACGCTCTAACAACTCTACCCATTCGTCGCCTCATAAACAAAAACAAACCAAACCAAACAATCCTGTGTCTCTATTCTGCAATTTAGAAAAAGAGAAAGAGATGTTGCTGTTATTACACAGAACTAAATTTCATGCTTTACTATATTTATGTTATTTCCTATTTTGAAAATCACGTCTTTGATATTTATATATAAAAAAAAAATACACTTGTAATATTTTGGAGTGGATTAAAAAAACATTTTTGAGCAGCAAAAACAAATGATAATGTTTAATTGTTCTTCAGAATTACATTAATAGAGAGATATGTGAACAGCCATTTCACATGAATTCGTTCGAATACACTTAAGTTTATTAGAGTGCAAACTATATAAATTGCAATACTTAAGAAAAAAATCTGCTTAAATAACCAGGTCGGCTGATGAGCCTAACATCAGCAAAGATATACGTACACATCAGATTATAACATTGTCTAAATCAGTGGCTTTTATCCTCAAGTAGGTAATTGTTCTATAAAATGTATTACTGCTAAACAGATAGATATCACAGATTCTTCCTACCGTACAAAGATGGGGCCATCTTTATAAATATATCCGGTTAAGGGATCAAGGATTAAGAGGTTATAATTCTTGTCAATTCTACATAATATTATATTCACGCCCGGTAAAAATCAATGGAATGTTGTTTTCTAAATCATTGGATTATGGGATAAGCTGTAAATCTGTTTCTAAAACTAGGTAATCAGACTAGCACAATGACATCAATCTGTACCTATGATTACAGTAGTAACAACTGATTAATATTGATTCTGAGAAATGATCAGTGATCTTTCTTGTCGAAGATTACTTACACAAAACCATCGAATACTTGTGTGCATTGTTCTAAGCATAGCACTGACTGAAAGAGAATTGATTCTGCAACTCTCAGTGCAATTAGTCATCTGACACACACAGCCTGTGTGTGTGTGTGTGTTTATATATATATATATATATATACATACACACACACACATACACACGCACACACGCACATACATACATGCATACATGCATACATGTATACTTGCATACATGCATACATACATATATATACATACATACATCAAAATAGAACCAGTGTGAAACTGGTTAAACCATTCCTCAACAGAATACACGATACTTGGGGTAGTGGATTATGGCTATATTATAAAGAGTCAGGACCTGACGGCTAAGCTCTTGCCATTTGAGCGCAGCCGTCCGCTCCCAACACATTGTAATATATATATATATATATATATATATATATATATACACAGGGTGGCCCAGAATTCGCTTGTTAGTTATATTTCTTAACATGCTTATTTTATTGTTATTGTGATTTAATTTATTATTTTACTTCTTAATATGTTTAGCAGGTTTCTTAATTTATATTTTCATTTCTTAATGTGACTCACAGGTTTTTCATTTATAAATAATCTATAAATAATCAAGTGAGTCTGGCCCAAGCTGTATATGTGTGTGTGTGTAGCTGTGTGTGTATATACATTGAAATATAGTATGCGTTCAAACAGAAAAGTTAAAAATTATTAACTGGCGTGTTGAAAGATAGGGTGAGGGATAGTGCAAAAACGAAAGAAAAGATGAAAGAAAAACAGTGGGGGTTGCAGCATGAGGGAGGGGTATTGAATGAACTGGATTTGAAAAATTAGAAGAAAAGTAATAGGAAAAATAAAACATCATTGAAAAAATATGTCATATCTTATAAATATATAAGCACAATATTAAATATAATTATGCATTTTATGAAGAAAATACAAAGGAAACTGTAGAATGATATATACGAGGTATGTCGGAAAAGTTCCAGGAATGATGTCACAAAAGATTTATTACAAACCCAAACTTCACACTAAGAGTTTTCTCCTTCAAAGCAATCGCCCTGGAGTATGTAACTGTAATCTCTGCAGCGATAAAACTTTTTTCTTCATAATTTTATATACATGTCCTCTGTTTCAGGTCGTCAAGCAAAGAGCACAGAGCAACGAACAAACTTGAAGTTTCTGGTACGGTTGGGGAAAACTCCGTCAGAAGCACTGGGATTGCTGCAACAAGCGTATGGAGATGAGACAATGTCGCGCTCGCGTGTTTTTGAGTGGTGCAAGAGGTTTAAAGAAGGACGCGAGGACGTGGAAAATGACCCCAGGAGCTGAAGGCCCTCAACAACCAGGACTGCGGTCAACGTTGAGCGCGTCAGGCAGATGGTGCGTAGCGATCCTCAGCTGACTGTTCGACTGATGGCAAATGAGCTGGGCATGAATCGGGACAGCGTCTGGAAGATTCTCACTGAAGATTTGGACATGCGGAAAGTCTGCGCGAAGATGGTGCCAAAAACTGCTGAACGATGACCAGAAGGGTCGACGCATGCAAGTGTGCCAGGACATCCTCGAGCGTCTTGAAACCGAACCAGACTTGCTAGGGACAGTCATCACCGGTGCTCAAGGGAGTCATCAAGGGCACCCGTTTTGAAGACGTGGACGACATCAAAAAGGCTGTGACGACGGAACTGCGGAGGATCCCGGAAGAATCCTTCCAGGAGTGCATGCAAGCATGGCAGAAAAGGATGGAAAAGTGCATTATACTCCAGGGGGATTACTTTGAAGGAGAAAATTCTTAGTGTGAAGTTTGGGTTTGAAATAAATCTTTTGTGACATCAGTCCTGGAACTTTTCTGACACACCTCGTATATACATATATATAAATATATAAATATATATATATATATATATATATATATATATATATATATATATATATATATATATATATATATATATATATATATATATATATATATATATATAAAGACCAATAGAAAATATATCATGAGTTTGTAGTGCATGCAGCTGATTATGATGGCCGCGATTATTTATGTGGATCAATTGATGTAAATATAAAAACAGAACGCTGTACTGGCAACTGAATAATATGGCAGCTATTCACTGAACTAAGGTTCCTATCACGAGGAGATTATTTCTCGTTTGATCTCTACTTAAAATATATAGTTATACATTGTCTTTGGATCCAAGCCTCTTGAAGGAGCTGTAGAGGTTCTAATCAATAACACACAGAAGCTACAAATAAACAAAGAATTAAAGAGGCTTTAATCAACACAGAAGTCACAGTTAAACAACTGATCATGGAACAGAGGTGCCTCTATGACTACTCCACGCATGCGTAATTCAGACGTTTGGACCAGTTATTGAGGAACACGGCGTTCGCTTTAGTTTTGCAGCATTTTTCTATTTGGAAACAGGGTGTTAATCCTGAAATATTATGTTAAAATATACTGGCTAAAAAAAAAATTAGTTTCTTTTGTTTTGTTTGTCATCCTTTGCCCTTTCAATATTTCTGCAGCATTGTACTGGCTTTCTGAAATACTTATCGATCAATTATGATATAATTCACAAAGCTTCATATTAAATATAGGCAAGTCCCTAGCAGGACTAAAAGGCTACATCCATGATGCTCATGCTTACGTATCAAGCGATGGCATTACTCGAAATCGAGTTGCAGCCATCATATATATAAATATATAATATATATATATATATATATATATATATATATATATATATATATATATATATATATATATATATAAATAAATATATAAAAACAAATAACGAAACGAAATTAAATTTCGTTTCGTTTGTAACTCACTTTTGTATGACTGACGCTTAAACAATTAAGTTAAAAATGTACATCCACATATGTATACTGAAATACTAGTATGCATATGAATACACACACGTATACATATGTAGATGTACCGTATGACTCTAAAAACCGGTTTGTCTGTGTGTTTACATACAGAATAGCTGGACACTCACAGTAAAGTGACCAGTGAAAAACTCGGTACATCTACATATGTATACGTGTGTGTATTCATATGCATACTAGTATTTCAGTATACATATGTGGATGTACATTTTTAATTTAATTGTTTAAGCGTCAGTCATACAAAAGTGAGTTACAAACGAAACGAAATTTAATTTCGTTTCGTTATTTGTTTTTATCGTCTCCGTTGAACCGGTACGTACTCACGCTCTATGCAAATTAGTCTGCCCACTACTAATTTTCATAGAAAAAGCATATAACGATATGTGCTTTTACGATTCTCTAGAGAGGCCGGAAGATAGGTTAATATTGCTGATGAGATGTAACAACATCGAAACTAGTTCAATATTCCTTGTCTGGTTTTCTGGAGAATAGAGGAAAGGTGTTTCCTCAAAAACCAGTATGACTCTAAAAACCGGTTTGTCTGTGTGTTTACATACAGAATAGCTGGACACTCACAGTAAAGTGACCAGTGAAAAACTCGGTACATCTACATATGTATACGTGTGTGTATTCATATGCATACTAGTATTTCAGTATACATATGTGGATGTACATTTTTAACTTAATT
>OZ024747.1:91459593-91467093 GCA_964016885.1 Eledone cirrhosa
TAATAGGACTGCTTGGTTATGGCTAACCCTGCAGCGAAACAATGGAAGCAACAACAAACACAACAACGACGACGAAGTTCAGTTAGCCTACAAACATCACTACTAACACTACATATAAACATTAACATATAACTTCGGGGTGACTTTTTAATATTAAACAACCGTATAAAGTAGCGGTCAATATTGTGGCCTTTTAATGTTTTCCCTTTAATAAACTGAAATACATAGAGAATATAATAAGATTGAATATATTTCGAGAATACCATACGATGGTATTCTTTGGTGAACCGTCTCATCTTTCAAGTTGTCTTGCTCTGTTGAGCAGCCATTGAGATTTCATTTGAAATCAACGTCTGTCAATTGTAAGGCATATATCAAGTGGATGCAGTTTGACGTTTAATTCTACGGTAGAGAATACCCATAGCTTGATTAGATATTAACTCACTACACCAAACACAACCTCAATCTCTCATCATTTCAGTTTAACACTTGGCAATAACTGTCTCACTGTCAATCAGTATACTAAATTTATTCTTGCCACTAGCACTCTTCATCTCTCTCACACACGCATTCACTCTCACTCCCCCACACTTTCTCCCCCCCCCCCCCACGCACTCTCACCCCCTCCCTCTCACCCCACACTCTCCTGTTATTTCATTCCCTGATAAATATTTCTGCCAGTGTATCAGTATGTCATCGCTTCTGCAGCACCCATTATAATTCTCTCTCTCTCTCTCTCTCTCTCTCTCTCTCTCTCTCTCTCTCTCTCTCTCTCTCTCTCTCTCTCTCTCTATATATATATATATATATATATATATATATATATATATATATATATATATATATATATATGCGCGCATATGAGGTGGATGTGTATGCGTTAGTTTCTAGAGCGTCTTTGGATAATGCAAGATGAGAGATTTCCACTCTGCATTAGCGCAGTCTCTCCCTGCCACGAGCCTGTTCTCAGTCCCTCCTCCACGGGCCTCAACACGTCTGCTTCGTCATCACTTCCTTATGACCTTCACTTGAGAGAGAAAAGAGTGTCACATTTGTCATTCCGTGGGCATGCACAGCTCAGGGCTGAGTATATTCCCCCAGCGCAGGGTATTGGCAGCATATAGCTTATTCCGCTTCTCAGCTCGACCATTTTATAACCTCATCACTCGTTATTTCGTCACACCAAGACATTTTCAGTATGACATGTAGGCAGCGTCAGTGAAAGAGTGAAATGCCTCTAAAGATTCTGCTGATCATTTTCTACATGGTGTAAGTGTAAGTCATCTATCGGCACGATGACTGTTGTATACAGTTAGAGTTTGGTGTCTTGGCTGCTATAAGAATTTTACCACACAAGTTTTACGCGATTAGTTATCGAGTTGACATATGGAGTGTGATGTTACAGCTGATGTACGCAAATGATTCAACGATCTCCATCTTCTCTCAGCTGGATTGGTTGCTGTTGTACCTCCTCGATAACAATCAGCTTCGTCTTTGAACTATTAGTGCTGACAGTGGTGATCATGTATTCCATTACCGATGGCTTGATATGTATTGAAAAAGTGGTCGATACCCACAAAACAATTCATTATTTTTATTTTTTATTTTTATATTTATTTTGTATCTAGCCCCTATCATTAGGACTCATGTAGTTTTGACTTATATATTTATAGTAAATATCAACTAAATGAAAATAATTTATATAAAACATTAATTTTTTAACAATATATTTTAACTATATATATTTTTTAACAATATTTTCAGTAAGTTATTTACTATATTGTATTATTGTATTTTATTATATTATATATATTTGAAAAGTATCACCTTAAGTCTTTAGACATTATAATCCTTGTGTATTTTTTGATTAACACATATATATAATTAAAAATTCAGACTTCTTTAAGTTTAGTTATAAGGCCGGTTGATCCTTTAGGCACTCAAACTATTTAATCATAAATTCTTTAATAATTATAACTATAATTATTTTATAAATTATATTATATAAACTGTTGTCAATATTATAAATAATTTTGGTAACGATTACCTTCGTGAGGGTATAAAAGCATTATATATCTTCTTTCTCGTGTTTCGTAAATCTTTTAAATTTGTTTTCATAAAATTTGAATTTTAGAAATTAAACTTGATAGTATAATATAATATTAATACAAATACCTATTAACTTTTAAAACCTAAAATATTACTCATTACTCTGAAATAACTTAAATTAAATATTTTGAATATTAACGGTCAGCTAAATAAGTTTGGATATATATTGCATATATGGATAATTGTCTATAAACTTGAACATAAATTACTCCCCTTTGTCTCTCTCTCTCTCTTTAATCATCTTTCATTTGTTTTTCGGGGCACCTACTAAATATATTATCACATCAGCTCTTTCTTCCTCTATGCTTTCCTTTTTTTTCTCTTTCTTCAGTAGTTTTAAAAAAAAAAAAAATGTTTAACTGTTATATTGATACCATGTATTTTTTAAGCTGTATTACACGCACCCTCTCTATTGTTTGTATTATATATTTTTCTCATGTTCTCAATATTAGGGTATAAATATTGAGTTTTGTCATATGTTAATCACTACCATGACTGAACCTTAACCATCTATTATGTCAGGATATGTCATGCATCATCTTATTTTATCTGATGAGGACGTACTGTTGAACTTAACTCAGTACCTCTGAAATATGTATAATAAAATATACTTGATCACAACAATATCTATTTTGTTAATATTTTGAATTAATATTAATAACTCTGGAAAACCATTACTGTTGAGTGCTTCCAATTTATTGTAAAACTCATTCTTTGATGTATTCATTGAATCTTGTTTAACTTTTAAATATATATATATATTTCTTTGCCAAAACGAAACCATGGTATAAGCACGAGTTTTAGGTGAAATTATATTATTTTAAAATGTATTTTTTGCTTGCAATGCTTACTTTTAATATACTGTAAATTTGTAACCTAGATATAATTTTGGATACATGTAGCTCTACAAATAATAGTTTTTAAGTTATATGGTATTTCAGCTATTTATGGAGTAATAGGACTAAAATAGTATATTTTAGTCTATTGTGTGTGTTTACATACATGCATACACACAGATATATGTATGTATGTATGTATGTAGGATTTTGGACACCCTGCAGGTCAAAAAACAAAACCTGACAAAATGCAGAAGAACTCATAAGAGTCAACGGCCATCCAAAAGTGTGTAAATATGTATATACACATGCACCGCGCGGTTAAATCACTAGGAGTGAAGGTCCCCTAGCCTTTGTCATGGCATTCTTCTAGGAGAAGGCAACCCAGGAAACTAGGATAACTCCGATATAAAACCTGCGGCTCAGTGGTTACCGATGATATTGATCTTTTCTTCTTTTCGGGTTATAGCTACTGTCGCTCAGAGAGTGGGATTGGCTCAGTGCACAGTCTTTCCTCACTTTAAAAATTATCTACACGCACAGGCATTGCACGATAGAATTAATTAATTATTATTAATAATGGTATATCGTGCAATGACCATACTCGGTAACGAGGGGGCTGCCATCATCATGTATGTATGTATGTATGTATGTATGTATGTATGTATGTATGTATGTATGTATGTATGTATGTATGTATATATGTATATATATATATATGTATAAACTCTATATATAAAAACTCTATATTTCTCTCTTGCCTGATCTTCCTTCGGTGTAAATTTAAAGGACTACAATGCATGCAACTTCTAATAGTAACACATCTTTTTTTGACCACGACTAATCTCGGAGAGTTAAGCCGCCGGTGTTTTGGGGGGAACTTTGAAATATCATCAACTATTCATTGCTAATGATCTTGAAAACAAAAAGCATACTACGTTCTTTTCCAATCCAGATGATGTATATTCTAAGATGGAAAGTAGTTAGGATTTACATTCAAATGAAACATATGATAGCTGTAAGGTGTTATAAACTATTCATAATCGCTTTACTATCATAGACGAAAAATTAGGAATCTAACAAAACGTTTATAACTGGAAACATGTAACATAAAAGTTTAGGATCCCTAGACTTTTTTTAGAAATGTATTGTTCGTACTGGTGTTTACAGAACTAAGAACACATCGAAACTGACACCACCACCATGGTTGTTTAATGATTTTTATTATGCAAGAAACCTCAGAATATGTCAAATACTCGTGTTAATATTATTTGCTAGAGAAAACAATAAGAGTTTCCCTTGCGTATTTCTTCATTGTCATATACAAAAGAGGCATGAGAGTATGCACAGTTTACAGTAAAGAGCAACGAAGCAGTCCATTGTGGGTTTACAACAGCCCATGGATCATAGTTTCATTTCTTTCCTTTTCTTCCTACCTACATAGAGATCTGCAAATATGGGTACTGCTTTTTCCCCTGTGATTAAATCAGCCACAAATCCCTCCCAAGATACATACCAATATACTTATCTATGTATCATCACATATATTAACGGTATTACATACTGTGCAATATTCCATATTCCCGTATTGTATCACATATACTTCAGTTAAAGTTTACAGCTATGCCTTACATGTGGCTGAAAGTCATTGTCTAAGATCTAAAATGTGCTATTCTAGGTATAGAGTATTTGTTTGTGTAAATATTCCTGGACGAGACATCCTCTACAATCGTCGGGCTCGCAGTTGTCAATTCTACCTCCATGGTAGATTACATATACTTCAGCAACCTGCAATAAACATAGACAAGTAAATTGATCTAACGTTTACACAAAGATCTGCTGTTCCTATGACGCTAAACTCCGCCAGCTGCAGACTGCGCATCAACATGAGATATTCTTCTCCTCAAAGTTCGATCATCAGCAGCAGAGTTTAAAGAACTGTTAGCTAACTTCAAATCAATTGGCAGTGGATATCTCACATAAATCATCTTAGTTCCCCGTAACACATCCGAATGTATGGTGCAGACAGTCCCCACTCTCGAACCAGCATGCCCACCATGAAAACGCACACATCTATCTACCATCAACATCAGACACATTAAAATGTTAACACAAACATATCAATTGAACATTCAGTCCGCTAAATACACAAAGTAGAAGACTTTCTGCGTCAAAGACACCATAAGGCCACGCATGAATATACACCTGGTGTTACTGGATTACCTGAGTTTTAATGGGATTACCGGGACGCAAAGTCCCCCACGCTTATTCGGTCATTTGGTATCCCTGTCTTATCAACACCATCACATGATCTGAATCAACCAACGGAGGGTCCTTCTTAACATGCTCCTAAACCTTTATTTCAATAGTACCTACATCTCCACAAACACGCGTACGCACACAAACACACGCACGCACGCAAACGCGCGCGCATACACGCACGCGCGCAAACACGCGCACGCGTAGAACACACGCGCACACCGCACACACCGCACACACGCACACGCACACACGCACACGCCACACACACCGCACACGCACACACGCACACACGCACACACGTCACACGCACACACGCACATGATCTGAATCAACTAAACCTTTATTTCGATAGTACCTACATCTCTACAAACACACGCACACAAAAACACGCACATACCACACGCTACACGCACCACACGCTACACGCACCACACCCCACACACACCCCACACCACGCCACACCACACACACACACCACACACACACACACACTTATGTACATGAATTATAAATCAACCATATTCATTCGGGAATGCGCGTGCACGCACACCACACAGACAACACATACACATATCTATCTATCTATCTACATAGAGAGAGAGAGAGAGAGAGAGAGATTAAAGAAAATATAATCACACTCATACACTTGATTGCTGTGGTAAAACAGGAAAGTGAACCTAAACTGATAAAAAACAGTGAAACTGAAAATGAAATTAATGATATAGAACTAGAATTTAATGAGAAACTCATTTCAAAACATTGCCTTCCTAACATCATTTCTATATTTAAATAATTTTCTGATTAATTGAAACCATATCGACTTCCTTCATCTTAAAGCTCATTAGCTAGAAATAATTGTTTCTACTTTTGCCACAAGGCCAGCAATTATCCCAGTGCATTATTGGTACTTTATTTTATCGACCCCGTAAGGATGAAAGGCAAAGTTAACCTCGGCAGGACTTGAACTCAGACCATAAACGGCTGTAACTCTATGCTGCAAAGCAGGGCATTAGGCCCTCTACCGATACTGCCAATCCACCGCAATATCGCGATGTAGTACACAAATAAGTTTGTGTTCCCACTTTCGCTTTATCACAGACAAAACATGTGCAGGTGTGCCATGTAAGTTACTTTAGATGAGTAGACAAAATTTACTAACACTCCTCTCTTTAACAAAACTTTAACAAAACTTCACCATATTGTATTAACCCATAAATATAAGTGTTAAAGACATATATACGAAACTTTATTATAAATATTGCACAACAGACTAGAGGAATAGCCAAGTGTCTCCATCCAATTTTATCGAGCCAAATAGAGAGATAAATGGTTTTTACGCATCCATCTGCAATCTTTCTAATTTAAGATTGCAGGAACTCTTCTTCTCTCTTTCTAAAAATCTATATATTCAATAGCGAATAGTGTTATTGGATGTAATTTGAATGAATGCAACATGAATAGTGAGGAGCTTGTGGTTGTTGGTCGTTTAGCCCTGGGTTACACCTAATAGAGCAAATTTATGACCAAATGCGTTCAGGCCATGACTATCGAGTTTTTATACGCACACGTACACACACGTACACACACGCAGACACACACATACAGACATAATCCTTTATTCATGAGGAATATTTAAGGAAGATTTGATTGCTCGATCTACCTGCCTAAATCTGTATATATATAGTTATACTTGGGGAGGGTCATATTTGTGTAATATTGCCAGAATTAATAACAGAACACACTCACTGTTTGGTAGGTTATCGCTTTTCGCTTCTGTGTCTTTTATATCGGTAATCTAATTTATTCGGTCCTCAATGTTGCCATTGACTGACCAACGGTCAAAAATAATACAGATACAATATAGACACAAACACATATATATAGTTTATCAAAGTTCTTTCGTTGCACATCTGCAGCATCGTCAGTGGTGCTATAGATTCCTCCCGTTGCATTGTATTTCTACGCCATCTTTATTTAGTCTGTTTATATATTTATTTATTTATTTATTTATTTGTTTGTTTATTTTATTTTGTCTTCTTTGCGCATGCGTTTGCGTGTGTGTATAGTGTTTTGTTTGATGTGTGTTCGTGATTGGGTGACTGTGTATTGGTTAATGTATTCTATGTTTACTAGTGTGTGTTTATATGTGTTTGTTGTTATTGTGCTTGTGTATGTATTTATTTATTTATTTATTTATCTATTTATTATTTATTTATACTTCTCTTAGGTCAGTGTTGTTTGTTTGGGTGTTGTTGTTATTCCATTCATTCTGTTTAGTCTTGGCCTTCTAAGT
>OZ024747.1:91472093-91529593 GCA_964016885.1 Eledone cirrhosa
ACAAGGCCAGCAATTACCCAGTGCATTACTAGTACTTTATTTTATCGACCCCGTAAGGATGAAAGGCAAAGTCAAACTCGGCGGGATTTGAACTCAGATCGTAAAGGGACGTAACTATGCTGGAAAGCATGGCGTCCGACCCTCTACCGATACTGCCAATCCACCACCCTACAATAATAATAATAATTATAATAATAATAATAATAATAATAATAATAATAATAATAATAATAATAATAATAATAGGGAAGAAGACGCACGAGGTGGTAGAAGGTCATGAAATCGCTCCCGTAAGTTTTGAATTTTTAACATATTTAAATCATTTGTGAAATAACAACTCTTAGTACAAATGCTACGTAAAGCATCCGGCTTGAGCCCCAAAAAAATTCGGACCCAAAATATATTGTTATAAGGCTCAAATATTCAAATATTCAACTTTGTATTGTACATTGTATATTCAAAAAAGAAAATGGCTACAAATGGAAGAAACCCCCCCCCCCCCCCCCTCCTCTGTCTACACTATATAGAACAGCCAAACAACACCAATCTCACCAACACCAGAAACTAGATACACCACCTACCCCATCACCTCTCTTTGTACACTAAACACAACAGCCAGATAACGGCCATCATTACTACCACTATCCCACCATCACCGCCGCCACCACTCCTTCATTGCTACCACCGCTACAACACCATCACTACAGTAATACGATCACATCACCACCACCACTGCCTCGGTATCGACATCACCACCACCACTGTCTCAGTATCGCTACCGCCGCTGCTGTCTCCCATTGCTTCTGCTAGTTGCTGCCACCACATTATAGAATTCCTACTAAAAAAGAGGAAGGCATCAAAATATATAGATAGACTCAAAAGAAAAAAGAAAAAACAAACATCAAAACCAAAACAACACAGCAACAACAGCAAAAAACGAGAAAAACAAACAGAGAAAAACAAAAACAAAAAACAAAAAAAAACGTAAAGAAAATAAGAATGAAGAGAGGAACAAGCGGACGGGCAGAGAAGAGAGGGAAAACCTAAGTCAGACATTCGAACACTACATTACAATGAAACTTATGCTTATTCATTTTGGGTTTTTTTTATGCCTGCCTGTTTGTTTGTTTATTTGTATTCGTCTACAGCGTGGTGATAATGCCACACAAGTGCCAAATGGAACGGCGCAACCACCGGAAACGGTGAATCCACAGATGGCTATGTAACCATACATTCGCCAATCCTGGATAAGAGTGTTTAAATATCGAACCTAAACAGTTCGAATAACGGTGAAATGGAGACTAGAACGTCATGTGACAGACTCTCACCCAACAGGTGCCGCCTGGCTCAGCAGCAGGAACCTGACTGTCAACCAAATACTGCTGGTGTTGGAGGAAGAAGAAGAAGAAGGAAAGGGGCCAGAACCAACTGGACGAAAGAATTGAATAGAACTGTTATGCAATGTTACCTGAAAAGTAACCCCAAGGAGAGGGGCTATAGGAGACGGATGCATAACATCTGGAACGAGATTGGTCTATTTAAATTAGATGAACAAAAATTGGCCGGGCAGACTCGGGTAATAAGAACTAATGGGTGGATAAGCGAGCTGGAACTGGAGGAACTGAGCAGAGAGAATAGCTTGGAGATGGAGGGTGTAGTATGCCAGACAAACGAGCCAGTGGGAAATGAAGGTGTAGAGGTCGAGAGAACGGAGGAACCACCCGAAGCAGACAATGATCTGAACACTGAGATAAATAATACCTGGAACAGAGATACGGCCACTGAGGAGATGAATGCTGACGGGCTGGGACAAGATTCGGTTGACATCCTAAATTTAGTGGTAGATGAATTGAACAATGATAGCGGGAGACCTATGAACCTAAGATTTGTAGACAGGAAAAAGTTAAAAGAAACAACAGCTAAGGTAAATAAAGTCATCCCATACCTTGAGGCGAGGAGCCTTCACCAGTGCAACAATATCCTCAAAGCAACAGCAAATACGGTGAGGAAACTACTTGGTATAAAAGCGAGAGGAAACAACAGACAAGAAAGAGCAGAGCCTTGGTGGAAGAAACGACTAAGTGGTCAAATCAAGGAAATGAGAAATGACATAGGAAAGCTTGAGTCACTACAGAATGGGACACTAAAAAACATAGGCACTAAAAATAGACTGGAAATAAAGTACAAAACTAGGAGGAAAAAGCTAAATATTATCATAGAGGAACTGAAGCAACGCATTGTAGCAAAGAGTGCAAAAATCAGGCGATACGAGAACAGAGTCAGTCAGTATAAACAGAACCGCATGTTCGACAACAACCAGAAGATGCTGTTTGGACAGCTTGAGGGGAAAGAAAGAGGCAACGACTTGATCCCTGAGGCGGAACAAACTAAAACATTCTGGAGAGGAATATGGGAACAGGATGTTAGACATAATAACCAGGCAGGGTGGATTGAGACAGTACAGAGGGAGATCGGTGAGCAGGCACACCAACAAACTGATTTGAGTATCACAGTTGAAACTCTTAAGGGGCAGGCAAAAAAACTAACCAACTGGAAATCACCAGGCCCAGATGGTATGCAGCGGTATTGGATTAAAAATTTAACATCCCTCCACCCGAAACTGACGGCCATGTTCAATGACTGCTTGGTGTCGGGTGAGGTGCCAGAGTGGTTGACAAAAGGTACCACAGTTCTGATAATGAAAGACCGAATCAAGGGTAATGATGTTACCAACTATAGACCTATCACATGTCTGTCCGTAATGTGGAAACTGTTGACGAGCATTGTGTCTGAGGAAATCTACCATCACCTCCACACAAACAACTTGTTACCGGACGAACAGAAAGGATGCCGAAAGAAGTCACGTGGTACAAAGGACCAGTTACTTATTGATAAGATGGTAATGGGGAATTGCAGGAGGAGACACACTGATCTTGCCATGGGATGGATAGACTACAGAAAGGCATTTGACATGGTGCCTCACTCTTGGATCACCAAAAGCCTGGAGATCTTCAAGGTGGCAGATAACATCAGACAGTTGCTGGGCAGGAGTATGGGGTCCTGGGAGACAGAGTTGACATCAACTGGAGAATCCTTGGGAAGCGTGAAGATCAAGAGAGGTATCTTCCAGGGAGATAGCCTGTCCCCTCTGTTGTTTGTCCTTGCCCTGATGCCCTTGACCATTATGCTGCGAAAAGTGAGAGCAGGATACAAGTTGGGAAAGGGAGAGCTTACCATCAATCACCTCCTCTTGATGGACGATCTTAAGCTCTTCGGGAAGAGTGAGAAGGAGTTGGATGTGCTTGTTGACACTGTCCGTATTTTCAGCAGTGATATATGTATGCAGTTTGGTATTAGTAAGTGTGGAGTCATTGTGATGGGGAGGGGTAGGTTGAGCAGAAGTAACGGAATCCAGATACCAACAGGTGAGATGATAAAGGAAATTGACTCTGAGGAAGGATACAAGTATTTGGGCGTTCTGGAGGCTGATGGCATAAAGAACAAAAAAATGAAGGAATTGTTAAGAACTGAATACATTCGGAGAGTAAGGAGCGTATTGAAGTCACACCTGAACAGCAGAAATGCCATAAGCGCAGTAAATTCCCGAGCTGTGTCTATTATTAGGTACAGTGCGGGAACTCTGAGATGGAATGTTGCTGAACAAAAAGAAATGGATAGGAAGACTAGGAAGCTATTGACTATCTACAACATGTTCCACAAGAGGAGTGATGTCGATAGACTCTACCTAAGGAGATCTGAGGGTGGAAGAGGTCTTATCAGCATAGAGGACTGTGTTCAGATGGAGAAAAACAACCTATACAAATACGTGACTGATAGTAAGGAGCCAATGCTCAGAACTGTACTGAAGGAGGGGACAGTAGGCCAGGGGATGTCCAAGGAGAAAGAGCAGCCTTCAGGGAAAATCCCTTCATAGTACCTTCTTTGAGAAAACTGAATTTAGAGATCCACAGACATGGAACTGGTTGAGAAGAGGAGACCTAAAAAAGGCTACAGAAGGAATGTTAATGGCTGCGCAGGAGCAGGCCCTCAAAACGAAGTGGTTGAAACACCATATTTACAAGGAGGAGGCTAGCCCACTGTGCAGGATCTGTGGAGAGAGGAGACTGTGGCTCACATTGTATCCGAGTGTAAACACCTAGCCCAGACCCACTATAAGGGCTGGAGACATGATGTGATGGGCAGGGTGATCCACTGGCACCTGTGCAAAGTAAACAATTTACCACATTCTGAGAAATGGTATGAGCATAGGCCAGAGGCGGTGATGAAGAACGATCAGGTGAAGGTGCTGTGGGATTTTAGGATACAGACGGACAAGAAACTGGAACACAATAGACCTGACCTGGTGGTTGTGGACAAAGAAAAAAGAGCGTGTCTGATTGTGCATGTGGCCTGCCCATTCGACACGAGAGTGCAAGAGAAGGAGAGGGAGAAAATTAACCGATACCAAGACTCAACTTTGTATTGTACATTGTATATTCAAAAAAGAAAATGGTTATAAATGGAAGAAGAACCCCCCCCCCCTCCTCTGTCTACGCTATATAGAACAGCCAAACAACACCAGAAACTAGATACAACACCTACCCCATCACCTCTCTGTGTACACTAAACACAACAGCCAGATAACGGCAATTTCACCACCACCACTCACTACTGCCATCATTACCACCACTACCCCATCACCGCCGCCACCACTCCTTCATTGCTGCCACCGCTACAACACCATCGCTACAGAAATACGCTCACATCACCGCCACCACTGCCTCGGTATCGACATCACCACCACCACTGTCTCAGTATCGATACCGTCGCTACTGTCTCCCACATCTCCCCGCCGCCACCACTCCTTCAATGCTACCACCACTATTCCCCTGTTAACTTGAGAGAGAAAGGGGAAGGTGGTGGTATCACTAGACAAGGGAGAGGCTAGCAAAAGATATAAATAGATTGACTTAGTGACCTGGCCACATCAACAATTATGGGACTGCTGGCTCACCCCTTCCTCACCAACAATATAAAAAGCCCCGGCACCACCACCGACATAGCCAACAACAATAACAGCCAACCACAACAAAAAGTATATTATATTATTGTAATGCACTGGGTGATTGCTGGCCTTGTGCCTGGAGTGGAGACAATTATTAATAATTTCATTCTTAAGCCACGCAATGCTTACATTAAGGAACCACTCATGATAATAACAATTTAAAAAAACAAAAAAAGAAAACCCCGCGACCAAGAAATACCGGGATGGCGGCCGGCGGGGAATAGCCGTGTCTCTAGGGGAGAAAGACCCCTCTAGTCTTGGTTGACACTCGTTCTAGAAGTGGTAACACGAAATGATTACCCCTTGGCGGATAAGGATAAAACGCGACAAAATAAAGTAAATGTCTAATGATAAAATCTCATACCGGATCGGCTGTCACCCGGGTAAAAAAGGTCCGCGTCCCTCAGAGAGGAACCAGACTGGGGTCGAAAAATCAGCTAATGGTTCAAACCTTCCCATCACTTCGGAGCTGGAGACCTCCCATAACCGGAATACTCCTACTGTTGGCCCTCCATGCTCACCACCAAGAAATCCAAAGAAAAAGAGAGAAAAATGGTCAAGGGAAGATAATAAAGAAGTCCTTGAGGCTTCTACACTGCCATGTACTACCCATCAAATACATCGAATACAGAACAGACATATATCAACTGGAAAAAGAAACATCCCGAAAAAAGAGGCTATATTGACAGCAACAAACTAGCCAATATACGAAGAAATATTGTAAGAAAAAAGTTACTAACTGATATAGAAATTGATCAGATCAAGCTATTAGCACAAAGTCAGCGAAGGGAAAATGAAACATGTGTCAGTGAAAACGAGGTAAACTGTAACACTTCGAATCCCAGGGTTGGGGCGGAATCACTGGCAACAGAAAAAATTAAAGAAAGGATCGAAAAAGTGGAGGGAGTGCATGCCCAGGATGAAACTCCAAATGAAAATAATGAGATCGTAAATGATAAAGAAATGAATGAGAATGAACTTGCCAACTTGAAGGATGAAATTATGATCGAATGGATGAAAATGAAAGAATCTGACATGGGGCAACGAGACACCCTCCCTAAGATCCAGAACTCCAAACAGAACCAAAAGATAATACACAAGACTAACATAATTCTCAAAAACATTATCATCACAAACAAACTAAACATTACTGATTTAAATCATCTCTATTATGCATCGGCTAAAGTCACCACTCACTTATGTGGAGTGAAGATGAAAAAACAAAGGAATTCCCACAAGAAATCTACTTGGCAAGAGAACATCAATCGCCAAATAAACCTTCTCCGATCTGACATAGAAATTTTAACAAACTATAAAGTAGGTGAACATGTTAAACAAACTAAACTTAGAAAATTGAAAAAAAAGTATAGTATAAAATCAACATGTGACATAGACATGCTGATAGAAATAATCAAGCAAAAAGTGTCGGCCAAAGCTGCTCGTATAAGGCGCTTTGAAATACGATCTAGATTCTATAAGGACAATAATATCTTCAAAAACAACCAAAGAAACTTCTACAGAAAAATTGGTAAGTCAACAATAACTGCTAAATCAATACCACCCAAGGAGGAAGTGCAAGAATTCTGGGAAAAGATCTGGGCCGAAGAAAAAGTTCATAACATACATGCCCCATGGATAGACAGACAAATGAAAGATACAGCTCACCTTGAGGAACAAACATGGGAAAATATAACAGTTGAACAGTTGCGCTTGGCTCTAAGAAAAACCAGCAAATGGAAATCCCCAGGAAAAGACAAAATACAAAACTTTTGGATAAATGCCTTCACAGAGTCTCATGAGCTGTTAGCCCAACTTTACAATGAAATAGTTAAGGAGCCAGAAAAGATACCTTCATGGCATTACATTCCTGCTTCCGAAGAATGATGAGACAAACAATCCCAAAAATTACAGACCGATAACTTGCTTGACCACAATGTATAAAATTTTAACATCAGTCCTAACTGAATACACATATGACCACCTGATAACAAATGACCTATTTCCCATTGAGCAGAAAGGGTGTAAACGAGGCTCATATGGCTGTAAGGATCAGCTTCTGGTTAACAAAATGATACTGGAAGATTGTCATAATAGACACAAAAATCTATCGATTGCTTGGATAGATTATAAAAAAGCATTTGATAGTTTGCCACACAGTTGGATTGAAAAATGTTTAGAGATTTTCAAAGTATCCCCCGTTGTCAGGAGGTTTTTGTCATTCAGTATGAAGACATGGAAAACGACACTCCTTTTGAATAGTGAAACAAAATCACTGGAAGCTGGAGAAGTTAATATTAAGTGTGGAATTTTTCAGGGTGACTCTTTATCACCGCTTTTATTCTGCATCGCACTTATACCATTAAGTAAAATGCTCAATGAAACAAAACATGGATATAAAGTCTATGACAAAACCATTAATCACCTGTTCTACATGGATGACCTGAAACTATTTTCAAAAAATGATGAACAATTGCAAGGGCTATTATCCACTGTGAAGCAGTTCAGTGATGACATTAAAATGGAGTTTGGACTAGATAAATGCGCCAAAGCAACGTTCACCAGAGGAAAGCTGCTGAAGAGTTCAGACATTAATCTTGATCGGGGGAACGTGATAAGAGAACTTGATCAAGAAAAAACTTACAAATATCTAGGTGTTTGTGAAGGAGACGGAATCAAGCACTCGACAATGAGGGAAAGGATAAGGAAGGAATGTTACCGCAGAGTGAGAGCAATCTTAAAAACGGAATTGAATGCAAGGAATAGGATCGATGCCATAAACACGCTTGCCATACCAGTAGTAACCTACAGTTACAATGTCATCAACTGGTCAAGCACAGAGATCCGTAGGCTCGATACAAAAATTCGAAAATTCTTAACCATGCACAGAATGCATCACCCTAAAGCAAATATAGATAGAATATATCTCCCTAGGAAAGAAGGAGGACGTGGGTTAATCCAGTTAGACATTGCGTTGAAAACTGCAACAATTGGATTATCTACATATCTAAGGGAATCACATGATTGGATGATCAAACTCGTTTTGAAACACGAAAGCATCAAAAGATCATATTCCATTACAAAAGATGCACAAAGATACAGTAATGGACTACAAATTTCAGAAGTCCCATTTACTGGTGAAATGGAAAACACAGAAAAAGCAAAGCAGGTAAAAGTAACTGCAAAGAAAGAACTGCTACAGAAACTGGCTAAGAAATGGCAAGAAAAGCCTCTGTATGGAAAATACCCAGAGCGAGCTAACAATCCTGATGTTGACAAAACTTTAACCCATCAGTGGTTGGCATCCTCTGGACTGAAATCGGAGACTGAAGGACTGATTATATCTGCACAAGATCAGTGTCTGCCAACAAAAAATTACCAAGCCAACATAATAAAAAATGGGTGCAGCCCATTATGCCGTGTATGCAAAAAACAACCAGAGACCATTGACCATATAATTTCAATGTGCAGTCCTATAGCTCCAACCGAATACCTAAACAGGCATGACAGAGCTGCACAATACATACATTGGATAATGTGTAAGCATTTTGACCTGCCCCATCAAAAGAATTGGTGGGAGCATCAACCACCTCCCATACTTGAAAAAGATCACATCTCAATCTTGTGGAACTTTAGCATCCAAACAGACCGAAAAATAGATGCAAACAGACCTGATATAATATTGAAAGACTTTCAAAAGAGGGTTTGTCTGCTAATTGATATGTCTGTTCCAATAGACAAGAATGTATCTATAAAAACATTTGAAAAATTGAGCAAGTATAAGGACCTGGAGATAGAAATTGGAAAAATGTGGAAATTGAGAACTAAAACAATACCAGTGGTTGTAGGCGCTCTGGGAATGATACCTAAGGGGTCTAATGATTACATATCGCAAATCCCAGGAAACCCGCGTATAGGAGAAATACAAAAGATAGTACTAATGGGAACTGCCCATATACTAAGGAAGATTCTGTCAATATAAGTACATCACAAGTCTAAACACTAAAGATGCATGTGTGAATATGTATGTTCTTTCTTGAACATGGCGGACCTTGTTGTCTCTTGAGGTCACTGGTTGTGACTTGGTGATAACTCGTATGAACATAAAGCAAGATAAATGCAACTATAATAATAATAATAATAATAATATAAAAAAAACTACACAACTCTTCAAAGGATAGTCATGCTTCAATATTGTAACTACTGACATTGGTTGATATAGGGATAGTTCTTGCTTGCGAAGAGCATATGTCTAGATGATTAAACAGGTTTATAAGAAATAATGTATTAACTATAACGATATCATTTTTTAAGGATAGACTATGTTGTGTGTATGTGTGTGTATATTTTGAATACATGATGATGTCACCGGATTCATACTGAACCCGGTCATTGAAATGATCATAGTATAATAAACCTTTCAAGGATTTACATATGTCCATCCTCCTGTTATTTTATAATATATATATATATTTATTGACAGGTTTATTGCATAAGTTTATTTTAAAAACTGCTCGGTTGAGACCTTATTCGATTTGTGCTATTTATGCAATTTTTTGCATGGTATACACACACTGAATTCATTTGCCAAAATCTGGGGGTTTTCCCCTTGTGAATTCCACATGTGCTTTTTACGCGAATCTGTGTCATTCACAAATTTGGTACAGAGCAAAATACCTGTTGATAACGTGATATTCTTTGTTCGATCATTATACCTAAAGCTTATAATTTTAAGCAGACAGTATTTTGATTTAGGTGTCATAGAAACCCTGCATTTGGATTTTAACATCAATTCCAATGGGTCCAGGTCTGTGTTTTTTATCTTTTATTTTGTTTTGAGCTGTTTAGCTTGATTTGCTTTTTGGCTTAGGTGGTTGATGCTTTCTTGACCACTATTTCAGTTTTGTATGGCGTCTTAACATATTGTTTAGCTCTGCTTTTTTAACTATGGAGCGCTTGCCAGCATCATTTCTGATTTTTGCGTTTCGTTTCGTTTTTTCTACCCGCCGAAATGCGATTCTTGCTAAATCTATATTTATATATATATATAGATAGGTAAATATACACGGGTGTGTATGATTGTGTATAGAAGATTATATTAATAAGAGGAATTCCAACTTTGTCTGATTTACTCGTTTTATTTACAATCCTTTAAAATATATATAATGGTATTATAATGAAATAGTATGATAGAATATTAAATTCTCAGTGTTAATTGAACAAGTACTTTCATGCTTTCGCAATCTTCAGGTTCATGATATGTGGTGACAATCGAGTTTGCAATTTTCAACTGTAATGAGATGGGTAAATGTCAATCCATACACGCCGGCACATGTCAATCCATACACGCCGGTCAATATATGAAAACAAAAACTGGAAAAATATTCCCAAATGCAAATATGAACTGCAAAAGCAGAAATCTAATTTACTGCATTAAATGCCCGAATTGTGAAGAACTATATGTCGGTCAAACTGGAAATGCACTATCGGAACGTGCACGGGTACACCGTCAACAAATCAGAGACCCAAATGTCCGTCAGATACCCCTAAGCGGCCACCTGGCAACATGTGGTCAGGGAATATTTATAATATTCCCATTCTACAAATTACACAGCCCAAGTGAAATCAAGAGAAAAATCAAAGAAAAGAATTTTATTGATAAATTCAAACCCAAGCTAAATGAACAATAATAACGCCTAGGGGTATTACTTCTACTACCACTATGACCACGACCACTAACAACAACAACAACAACAATAATAATAATAATAAAAGTGATGTTGATGGTGATGATTAATAGAAAATGCTATTTTCATCATTTCAAAAAGCAAAACAATTGATACGTTGGATATGACTATTGGTCGTTAGCATGCTCAACCAGCCGTGACGCTTAAACCAATCAGCTGTAGTAATTCAGTGAAACTACACACTGATTGGTCGAAATACAGTTTACAGGGCTTTGCATTCTGGAGCCACTTTTCTCTGTATAAAATGTATAAAAGGTAGGAAATTTACCCATCTCATTACAGTTGAAAATTGCAAACTCGACTGTCACCACATATCATGAACCTGAAGATTGCGAAAGCATGAAAGTACTTGTTCAATTAACACTGAGAATTTAATATTCTATCATACTATTTCATTATAATACCATTATATATATTTTAAAGGATTGTAAATAAAACGAGTAAATCAGACAAAGTTGGAATTCCTCTTATTAATATATATATATATATATATATATATTTATAAAGTATTAGTTCCTCAACAGTTAGTTCACCATTACTGAGAACAATTGTTCACCCTATTCGGTTAAACCGGATCATCAGCCCAGTTTAACCGAATAAGGTGAACAATTGTTCTCGGTAATGGTGAACTAACTGTTGTGAAACTACTTCTACCAAACTCGTCACATGGACTGAGTGCTCTACTACTACGGTTATAACCCACCAGTCTTCTACTTATATATATATATACTTATATATGTATGTTTGTTTGTTTGTGTGGCCTCCGTAATTTGTCTGAGTGTTGTATGTGTGGATAACACTGAGGTGCTTTTCTTCTCCCCAAGTTATCGCCAGTGTTGCTTTAATGTCTCTCCTATACTACCGGCTGTCTCTTCTATGTATGTCGTTGACTTGTTTCTATGTCGTCTCTCTCTACATCTTATCCTATAGACTACATTTCTAGTTTTACAATTTATCCATTCCCAGATATAACAATATCGGTTTCAACATAGAATTTCATGCCAAGAATCTTGCAGAATAACACACACACACACACACACACACACACACACACACACACACACACACACACACACACACACGCACGCACGCACGCACGCACGCACGCACACACACACACACACACACACACACACACACACACACACACACACACACACACACACACACACACACACACACACACGCACACATAGACTTGGTCTTGAAACATTCACGGAAGAACATTGTAAATATATTGAATTATATCTCAGTAACTTGCTGATTCTACTAGTATTCCTTGAGTAAACAAAAATAAATAACAAAAGAAAGCATTTTTATTCTTTATGTCACAAATTCACTGATGAATTAATGCATTGGCCGTGTGAATATGTGTATAGCTAAGGAGGACTGAAGAAAAAATAATAAAAAGCTCTTAAAATTATTAATATGACTGTTTGAGAAACTACCCAAATATATATGTGCAATATGACAATACGAAAATAAGTGTTCTGTTTTCAAAACGAATATGTATAAACAAACATACATACAAATAAATGTATGTGTATGAATGTTGGCATGATGTATGCCTGTATATATATACATGTATTATTCATATATATATATATGAAATATTGAATATCAACAGCTCTGTCACTATGATGTTTCCAAACATCTGATAAATCTCTCTCTCTCTGTCTTTATATATATATATATATATATATTAAAATAACAGATTAAAGTTTAAGCAAAGAATCGCTTATATATATATATATATATATATATATACATATAATTGTTTCTACTTTAGGCACAAGGCCAGCAATTACGCAGTACATTACTGGTACTTTATTTTATCGACCCCGTAAGGATGAAAGGCAAAGTCAACCTCGGCGGGATTTGAACTCAGATCGTAAAGGGACGTAACTATGCTGGAAAGCATGGCGTCCGACCCCCTATAATGATAAGTAGTCATGGTGGTGAGCATAATGGTACTTTTGCTCTTTCTATGCCACGTGTCGGCAGTATGTTTAACCAGTTTTCAATTTGAAATACATTGACTGCAGGAATATATTTGAAATCATGAAGTTTATATTTATTTGCATGGGTGCACAACGAAGATTTTTTTTTTCTCTTCTGAGGTTTAGAATCTTTATAAATCCTGCCTTATTTAGGTAAAACATTAATCCGTACACCCGAATCAACACACATACGCACATATATATACATTATACACACACACAGACACACACACACACACCACACCACACACACATATACACACATATATACACTCGCATACAAATATACACACACATACACACAAATATACACACACATACACACACACACACACACATACAAACACACACACACACATATATATATATATATACGCAAATGGTAAATGGATACAACAAAGCAAACAACACAGTAGAATGAAGAAATATATTAGTTTAACGCTTGATATAGTAGGATAAGGTTACGTACGTTTCGGATAATAGTCATTCATAAAAAGAAAGAATGAAAGATGAAGTAGATAGAAAAGAAGGAACGGGAATGAAATTGAAAAGAAATTACGTGTGTATTCAGTCAACGCTATTTCAGAGCTCTCTCTCTTTCTCCTACTCTTTCTTTCTCTCTCTCTCTCGCTTTCTCCTTCTCTCTCTCGCTCTTCCTCTTTCGCTCTCTCTCTCGGGGTTAACCACAGTAAGTAAGGTACTCAATACATAGCAGAGAATATACATTTTTAATATAGATATGGTTTCCTAGAATGAAACAGTTCTAGTCCTGTAGAAGCACTATATATATATATATATAATATATATAAAGATAACCAAGGACGTGGGGTAAGGAATCAGATGGACTATAACGCACCAGAGTACTCAATACTTAGGGTATTAGAGTGGGTAATAGGTAAATGTTTAACCCGAACTCTGCCGTCGGGGTTAAACATTTACCTATATATATATATATATACATACACACAAACATATATATAGAAAGAGAGTGTGTTTGTATAAACGTGTGTGCGCCTAACTTATGTTGCATTTCATATTGCCCTTGCAATTTGTAAGCTGTGAGATGTTTTTTCCACTTTAGTGTAATTATTACTTTTATTTTAGCGCTGCAGTTACGTGAAATAATCTAATGATTTATGTAATAAACTATTGTAAATTCACTTAATGAGAATTTACTTTACTGAAAAAATTAATGTCTATAAGAGTCTGTACTTGAATAATTCAAAATTAAAGAAAAACGAAAATGTGTATGTGTATTATATAAGAGTAACACAACTGGCCAAGTCAATTTGCACAAATAGAGATATCTGGGTGATTACAAATACATATTACGATTACTACTACTACTACTACTACTACTACTACTACTACTACTACTACTACAGAGAAACTACTATATAAAGTTATATGCTGAAACAAATAGTGAAGACAACGATATATAATGTTCCTATAATCACTAGTATATATCATCGTTAGCTGAAAGGCTGACACATTATATGTGTGTCAATTACGGAGGCAATTCGGAAGGAAATGGATTATTTGGAAATATTAGTGAACTGGCATTAAGTTCAGAAAATAGGATCTCTGTTAACTATAAGAAATTACTTTCATTCTGAAGTCACTCTTTTAGGGAAGTGCTCTTTAAGTGTACGTGTTTGTAAACCAAATATAATAGCACTAAAAGTACCCAGTTACTTGTATTTAAAGGTCTTTCAAAATGAGATATTATACATTATTACACAATATTATTACAGATAGGGCGGTGGATTGGCAGTATCGGTAGAGGGTCGATCCTTACGGGGTCAATAAAATAAAGTACGAGTAATGCACTGGGGTAATTGCTGGCCTTGTGCCAAAAGTAGAAACAATTATTACAGATAAATTACTATAATTTCACTGGAAATAATACTGACCAATGCTTTTATTACGCTCTCCATGTGAAAATATACTAGTCCTAATATAAGACAATTTCTTGACCGGCATTCTCAATTTTTGTCAACATCCTGACAAACCAATGCATTTACTTTACTTTAAAATGTGTTTTGAAACTATCTCCTATATAATTAATGGTTAAGGATAGAATGAATATCTAATCACATAGATCCTTCTCCCCCATTCAAAGCTTTCAATATCTCAGGAAACAGGAACCTTCCTGAAAACTATCAAACAATACAAATAATTTTATATAAATAACTTTACTCGTTGGTTAGCAATGGTATAGTCTATAGAAGGTTGTTTTCTCTATGCGGTCATTTGATTCGCAATAAATAGCAGCCAAATCTCTTTGAAATTAATTTCTATTGGTTTTAAAAAGTAATGAAACATTTGATAATGAAGTATTTAAACTATTCCAGAAACGAAGAAACGAGATAGCAATGACTGAAATACCTGGCTGCTCTGGAACTAAACAACAAGAATATGCCAGGTGTCCCCAAAACATGTATACACACTTCAACAGCATTCTAATAACTGTGTATATATTTTTTGGGACATCCTGTATTATTTTCTACGATAAAAGAATGGTAGCTGTATATGAGAAAAGAAGGTTACATTAGAGAAGAGGTGTATAATCATTTTATCTAATTCCAATTAATTTAACGTAGATTATTACCACATTGTTATCACATCATTGTGAAGAAATAGACAGAATCTTCTTCAAGAAGTCTCTCAAGTATTATATCTCAGATGATATAAATTTCTTTTATAACCAGATATTACAAGTGTGCCAACGCGAGAGATACTACAGTCAATTTAGGTGCTAGAAATAATAGCCTTTTATCCCTAAAATAACACTCTGATACCTTAAAAAGATATACTATATCTAATTTAAAATGACATGGTCCCAACTGAGGATAGACATGAGGCTAAACCTCATTAAATGTCTCAGCAAAGATCCAGTTTATGAAATCGCAGGCAACTAATGAAAATGTATTACCTCCCATTATACAAAAACTATGTTTTATTATCGATGGATTTAGGGCGGTGGATTGACATTCGTTAGAGCGTCAGACAAAATGTTTAACAGTCCTTTATTATCTGAATTCAAATCCCAGCGACGTCAACTTTGCTTTTCATTCTTCCATAGTCAATAAAATAAAGTATATTGCTGGCCTTGTGCCTAAACTAGGAACAATTATTGATAAATTGTTTTCTATGTTCTGTTGAAAAAACAGGAAACAAATATTTAGTAAGTCAGCCTTTATTAGCTCATAAAATACAATATATCATTAAACATTTGTCTCGTGTATTTCTCGTGTTACATTTAAATGTTCATGTACCTCTCTATGTTTACGTTATTTTATTTATTTTAGTAATTTATTTTGGTAAAACCTTTAAATGTCTTCATCGAAAGAAAATATTTACAAAACTTTCCGCTATCTCAAATTGTAGCCTGAATAGGAGAGAAATACTAATAAGCTTTATGAATAGCAGATTTACATAAATAAAGGGTAGCTTTTATATCTGAGATTTTCCAACGAAAATATATTGAACACCAAACAAAAAATCTCATTTAACATTTCTTCAGGTTGACATCAATAATCATGTGTGAGAACACCATGTTAGTTTTTAGTCGGATAACATTTCATGCTTTTCATTTAGTATATAGATTAAAGATAATGTATCAATAGTATCGATTCAATCGAATAAAGAGGGACAATCTCTTGTTCTTTTCATGTTAGAGCTATTCGAAAAGAGTCCATCAGCGAGATTACAAAAAATCAATTGTTAATTATACACCCATAAAACAATAAGATTATTATTTTATAAACAGTTTTTAACATTTGATAATATCTAGCAAGTAGTCCAGATAAATCACAATAGATTTCTTGGTTTATTTTCCGTTTATTGTATAGAAATCTATATTAGATGAAAGTATTGGATTGTAAATCTATTGAAATTGCATTTGTAATAGTAATGAGTGGGTGAAAATGATCGTAAAGAGTTGATAACCAAAATATTTAGTTACACTTCTCTAAATCCAAATATGTGTATAGTTGTCATAAACTTTGTGACTTCACCATGTCGTTACATTTCTCATTATAGCCTGCCGCAGGGCCGGATTTAACGGGGGAATGGGAAGGAAGCAATTGCTCCGGATCCCCTGAAGTGGGGGTCCCCACCAGCGACCGCCGTAGCAATATATTTGTGCCATCAGCTGAGCTTTTTAGTTTTAGGATGGTTAAAACTTTTGAATGTAATACCTGCAAGCATAACATTTCAGTTCCAATTATTTGCGCCAAGCTAACTTTGATATGTAAAATGTGTGAAAGTGAGGTTGCTATGTATTCTAATTTTTTGTATAGGAAGACCCTCTCCAAACATGAAGTACTCCGGGCTCTCCAAGGTCTAAATCCAATACTGACCAGTCGACACTTTTGTTGGCATCTTTAAACTTCGAAGTCACTTCAGGCTAGCTGTCACTGTTGAACTATGCTGGTTGTAGGGATACTCAGTAGGTCCTAATATCATCAGCCCCGCTATCATTATAATCACTCACATCAAGGCTTTTGCTTCAATATATATATTTTGCTTTTTCATGTTCATATATTTAATTGTATAGTTCAAAGAATGATTATCATAAATATTTGTAAATATTGGTCTTCCTATTCTGTAAATAGTTGATTTCATAAATAAATAATGTGGGTCTATAAATACAACAATATTTCTTATTCATTGTAATCTCGTTCATCAAATCACTTTTTATCAGTGTAATTTACATGATATCAATCTGTTTCTCACAGTTTATGGGTCACAAACCAACATTAGACATTTGTAGTTACTAGAATCTTACAAAGAAACATGGTTATTCTACATAAAATTCGCAAGCTACGAAGCAGATATTTGAGACTATAAATGCTAAATTATTCAATTCGATGACTAATTCGTGTGTTCTAGCTAAATGCTATGTCTAATAATGTTACACCAATATTTTTACCGGGACGAATATTTAGAATAATAAGCTCTAAAATTTACCGTATTTTTCGTTAACACATTTAAAATAATGTCCAATGATCTTTTACTTTTTTTTTTTTTATTATAAATTCTAGGTTCTAGATTCTGCAAGTCAATTATTTATCACCAACAATAATAATGTAACTTCGCTTCTAGTTGGTTATTTAAAAATTGACTTGTTATGTTATGTCGTATCATAATAACAGTAATTCAGCAAGAAAATGGTAAATGAATACGACATAAGACACCACAATCAATAGTCTATCGACATAAACAAAGAGCAACAGTTAAATTTTCAACTTAAAAAAAAAAAAAAAATCATGTCCACAGAACTCAGTTATAATGCAAACGCAATCATCTTTTCTGTCAAGCAGCTGTCTAGTAAGATATGAACATTCCTTCGACCATATGCATATGAAATTAGAATCAATTCTTAGAACCTCTAGTTGTGTTGAGGCACATATTTCACTTAAGATTTGGAAGGAATAAAAATAAGTGTGGCTTAGATGACATTTCTCAAAGGTTAATGATATTTAAGGGGAAAACAAAACGGACATTGATGACTGTAGCCAAACTAGAACTAGAACAATTGTGAGATTCTGCGAGCAAAGATATGGGAGTGTTTTTAGATATACATATTTAACTTGATTAATAGAAACATATACAACAGGAAGAACAGGTGAGTATACTTGCAATTTCATATACGCTCACAAATATAGACATGTGTGTATGTATGTATGTTTGTATGTGCGCATGCATATATATATATATATATATATATATATATTTATTAAAATAACAGTGCTTTCACCCTTAACGTCATCTTCTGAAACTAACAAAGTCAATCTGTGAACGCGGAATTTCAAAAAACGTTGCAGCCGGAGGAAGACAGGAAGACGATACTTTAGTTCGTGGAAACGTTCCCTGGCAAAGAACGGGAAAAAAACGAATATAATACGTCATTATTTGGAAGGGTGAAAGCAGCGATTCTTTGCTTAAACTTTAATCTGTTATTTTAATAAATATTTGCTCTACGGATCTTATATATTTGATATATATTTATCCTTATCGAGCCCTCTTTGGATTTTAGTCTTCAAATTTATTATTATTACTATATATATATATAAATATAAAGGATAACAAAATATCGTTATAGGTAATCCAATTAGAGGTTGTGAATACTTCTTATTATGGATAGTTTTAGCGTACGGCGTTGCTTGACGCAAAAAGAGGTTTACGTAGATGACGAATTTATGATTTCACTTGTATTCACTTGTAAGTTTATCTTGGAGTAAAAAAATTGAAAAAGTGGAGAATAACATGGTCAACAGTACAAAAAAGGGGATTTATTTGCAGTCTAACAATTGTATCACTGATAGAGTTGTCTAAACATTGCTGAACACTAAAAGCAGTGCCACGCAATTTTAAATACGATGTTAACTCTATTAGATCTTCGGAAACTGTTAAAAAATATATATATAACCGGCAAATTTACAAGTTCAAATTACATCACCAATAATAATATGAATAATAAAGATATAGAGAACATTTTTTAGACAACTCTATCAGTGAAACAATTATTAGACTGCAAATAAATCCCCTTTTTTGTACTGTTGACCATGTTATTCCCCACTTTTCCAATTATATATATATATAGAGAGAGAGAGAGAGGAAGACTCGGAGTCTCTAGCTTCACAAAAAAACTTTATTGGGTGGCCGTTGATTCTGCTGAGTTCCTCTGCCCTAGAAGAAGGTCACTCTGATATAAAACCTGCGACTTCGTTTGGATCCAATGATATAAACCAGTTCTTCTTGTTGGGCAAATGCATTTGATGTTCAGATAGTGGGTTTGGCTCTGTGCACGGCCTTTTCTCACTTAAAAAGCTTCAAGCAAAGGCATCGCTTGATATGTGACATTTATTGCGATGCATGGCATTGCTGGTCATAGCAAGTCGCTACCAGGACTAATCGTGATGCTCATGGTTAAGTATCAAGCGATGGCATTACTCGAAATATTTTCTAGGGCGGGTAAAATTCCCGAGATCCATGGACGAGTTCTCTCCAGCGGTCTCTGTCCCTCATTATCGCTGCCATGTCCTGCGTCTCCAACAGACCAGTGTCTGTCCTTAGGGCATCAACATGCGTTAATCTTGGTCTTCCTCTTCCAGTGTGTCCATGTAGGCGCTCCCACAGGAGCACTGAGTTCAATGTGAACTCTGGATGTCGGTGAGCATGTCCAGCTAACCTCAGTCTTCTCTGTGTCACTTTTGAGCTGATTTTTGGGAGGCTCCCATACAGCTCGAAATATATATATATATATATATTTATTAAAATTTAGTCTTCAATTTTATTATTATTACTATATATATATATATATATATATATATATATATATATATATATATAGTAATAATAATAAATTTGAAGACTAAAATCCAAAGAGGGCTCGATAAGGAAAAATATATATCAAATATATAAGAAATGTAGAGCAAATATTTATTAAAATAACAGATTAAAGTTTAAGCAAAGAATCGCTGCTTTCACCCTTAACGGGATCTTCTGAAACTAAAAAAAATCAATCTGAACGCAGAAGTAAATATTTCAAAAAACGTTGCAACCGAAGGAAGACAGGAAGACGATACTTTGGTTCGTGGAAACTTTCCTGGCAAAGAACGGATAAAGACAAAGATAATACGTCATAATTTGGAGCGGTGAAAACAATTACACGCAAAGACAAAACCACGTTTATGGTATAAATGAAGTCGTAGACTAATATTCTATTAGGTGGTTCGTGGAGACGTTCTCTGGCAATGAACGGAAAAAACGAAGATAATACGTCACTATGTGGAGCGATAAGAACAATTACACGCAAAGACAAAAGCACGTTGAAGTCGTAGACTTAAATTCTATTAGGAAACCGAATGATTCCCGGCTTCAGAGTAAAGAATAAAGTAAATAAATTACAGTAATTGAAATTAAATAAATACATGCACGCAACCATATATGTACATACACAAGCATACGAGAAAACACACGCAATGGGTATGCCGATACAAGCACGTACACAAAAAAAGAAAACACGCACGCACATACAGACCCCACGCAACGCCTGTACCCGCACGCACACGAACGTATACACCAAATACACATAAAAATATATATAAAAAATATATATATATATATGTGTGTGTGAGTGTGCGTGTATACATATAATTATATAAACGTATAGAAATATACACACATAAATACGTATAAACGCGCTCACACACATACCAGCTGTAAATACACATATGTACGCAGACGTACGTCTACCAAAACACAAAGTAGACATATACACACACTCTACATACGTACGAACCCGCATACTCACACAGACGCAAAACTCACGTATACGCATAACCATATGCACATGTAGCAGTATATATAATATATACGCCATAACATATTCAAGCAAATATACGTACGAGAAAGTATACGTACCTTCACATTACATACAGGTAAAATATACTTACCTATACAAATAAGTAATTGTATAAACATAACATATACTTAGCTACCACATCAAGACGTAAAATATTCGCGTATAGTTCGTACTATCCGTTAGGGTATAATGTGGGGCTGTAACACATAAAAGGTTTGTGCAATTTATGTTTACAAGCCGAAATTGCCTCAGATTTGGTCTTTGGCGTAGAGTATTTCCAGGGCCTCAGCGGCGCAGAGGTCACAATTCTAGTCTCCGACTTCAGTTATACCATATACGTGTTTTTGTCTTTGCGTGTAATTGTTCTCTCGTTCCCCATAATGACCTATTATCTTCGTTTTTTCCGTTCATTGCCAGAGAACGTCTCCACGAACCACCTATAAGGGTGAAAGCAGCGATTCTTTGCTTAAACTTTAATCTGTTATTTTAATATATATATACACACACAATATGTTTGATTATATTGATCAATGCCTTGAGTGTTGCAGGTTTAAGAAGACAATTATGAGGTCTAATACATGGATCAAAGCAGGTTTGAGAAGACAATTAAGAGGTCTAATGCAACAGAAATACCCTATTAGCTATCACATTCTTGATGATTATCAAGCTTAGAATTAACTTGCTCTTTCAGTTAGAAAATTGAATTTTTGCGTAATAAATTCTAAAAGTCGTGGAAATACCCTATCCTGTTATTTCTCATTAGTTTTGTTTCTTTTCTTCAACAAAAAGAAATAGAAATTCACTAACAATATTTCGAATGTCATTCATTACATCACAACTTATCTAAATTATCTGAACATCTACGATTGAACAACTCGAATTATTTCCATTAATTTAGTTTTACTAAAATTCTTAGGAGCTACATTTTTTAATTATAAAATTATATGTACGTTGATCAAGGTAATTTCAGAATATTTTGTTTCGCTGATGAGTGCTACAAGACTGAAACCTGCCCGTAGCCGTCTACCAATAAAGATTAGAATTTTACCTTTATGCACGAAAATCAAATTTTCTGCAAAATTATCTATTAATTTCTTGCAATTATCTGCATTTTTATTTGGGGGTTGGTAACAACAGCTAGTAATATTTTTTTGGCATTTGCCAACAGAGATGGAGAGAGGGACAAGAAGATAGAGAGCGTGAGAGAAAGAGGAAAAGTGTGAAAGCGAGAGAGGATGGTGGAAAAGACAAATAAACGTTTCTCTATACAAGCGAACAGTAAAGAAGTATTCAGTGAAAAATAGTTTTATTTATTAGAAGCCGATTTGCAGCATAGAGCTTCGGTCCTTTATGGTCTGAGTTTGTATCTCATCGAGGTTAGCTTTGCCTATTAACCTTTCGGGGTCGATAGAATAAAGCACCAATAATGCACTGGGGTCGATTTAATCGACTTTGCCCTTCTCAAAAATTGTTGGCCTAAATCAGAAACCATTATTAGTCAGGTAAATAAGGCGGTGAATTGGCAGTATCGATAGAGCATCCGACAAAATGTTTCACGGCATAGAGCTTCGGTCTTTTACGGTCTGAGTTCAAATCTCGCCGAGGTTAGCTTTACCCTTCATCCTTACGGTGTCGATAAAATAACGTACCAGTCATGCACTGGAGTCGATTTAATCAACTTTCCCCTCCCCAACAATTGTTGGTCTTGAACCTAAATCAGAAAACATTATTAGTCAGGTAACGAAGATGATGGACTGACAGTACAGGTAGAGCCTTGGACAAAATGCGGCGTTTTAGGTTCAAAGTTCAAATCCAGCAGAGGTCATAATTTCATTATGTGGGGAAAGGCCTTGCACTTGACCAATCCCACTCTCTGAGCATCGAAAACACTACCCGAAAAGGAGAACTGGTCAACATCATGGGATACTTCCGAAGCCGCAGGTTTTCTTTCAGAGTTTCCCTCTCCTAGAAAGGTGTTGTGACAACAACTTGGGGCTTTCACTCCCAGGTGAAAAAAACAAACAAAAAAAGAAAAACTACTATTTGGATGACCGTTGACTCTAATGAGTTCCTCCGCCTTTTGCCGGGTCTTGTATTTCATCCCACAGGGATGGTGGGGTTGCCGGTTTAGTCGCAGACGACCCGACCATGCGACAGGTTGTAGTGGGTTACAAGTTACCAGTAGCACTCAAGAGTGACTCGATATTATACATACATACATAGGGTGTGTTGGATAATATAATCGATTACAAGCATAAATCAATAAAATCTAAACATTGGAAATATACGCATATTTCTAAGAGTTCAAATCCAATGACTTTTGAAAATAGTATTACAGAGGCAGGACATGTCTCAATGACAAATGCAATGTTATATATAGTTGAAAATACAGTTGAAAACCACACAAGATGAATCTACGAAATAATTGTTTCTACTTTTGGCACAAGGCCAGCAATTATCCCAGTGTATTACTGATACTTTATTTTATCGACCCCCGTAAGGATGAAAGGCAAAGTTAACCTCGGCGGGATTTGAACTCAGATCATAAAGGGCCGTAACTCTATGCTGCAAAGCATGGCGTCCGAACCTCTACCGTTACTGCCAATCCGCCATTGAATCCACGAAATGAATCTACGAAATAATGATTAGGAAAGTTTTGGTAAAGTTTTCATGACTTTCATTGCAAGATCAACATTTGTTGAAAACGACGACTGTGTGTCTATAAAACAACATTATACCGACACACTACATTATATCTACATACTAACCAGTAAAGCGATTCAATTATTACAGAAAATTTCATATATCGTATAGCAGTGATATTAGAATCTAACGTATGATAAATGTTATGTTTGATAAGCTGATATTTATTTATATTTGAGTTGATGGCGATAAGCAGAGAAACATTGTCACTCCACTCCACTTCTTCTCTCTATCGATCTCACCAGACAGGTCATTCTATAGGTAGAAATGTATATATGCTTTATATAGCTATGATGTAAAATTTTGTCACCAATCATTTAGGTATTAATGTATGCGTTAATATATATACATATATAATATATGTATAATATGTTTAAAATATATATATAGAATATATATATATATAATTGTTTTTACGTTTAGCACAAGGCCAGCAATAACTCAGGGCATTACTGGTACTTTATTTTATAGACCCCGTAAGGATGAAAGGAAAAGTTAACCTCGGTGAGATTTGAACTCAGAATGGCAAGGGCCGTAACTCTATACGTCAAAGCATGGCGTCCGACCCTCTACCGATACTGTAAATCCACTGCCCTCATATTATTATATATATATATATAATAATATATATATATAATATATATAATAATATATATATATAATATATATAATGTGTATATATATATATATATTATTTGTGTATATATATAATATATATGTATATATATATATATAATATATAATGTGTATATATATAATATATGTGTATATATATATAATATATATGTCTGTATATATATAATATATATATGTGTATGTATATAATATATATGTGTATATATATATAATATATATATGTGTATATATATAATATATATATGTGTATATATATAATATATACATATATATATAATATATATAATATATATATATATATAATGTGTATATATATATAATGTGTGTGTATATATAATATATATAATGTGTATATATAATATATAAAAAATACATTTATAATATATAAAAAATATATATAAAATATATATCGTGTATGTCCCCCAAAAATATATATACACTTCAACAGCATTCTAATAATTATTGTCTGTACATGTAATAAAAGTGTGTATACATTTTTGAGGGACACTAAAAGAAAAAGAAACAAAATTCACATCCACCTGCAATTGTCGATCTCAATTTGTGTGCCTTCTGAAAGAACGTCTATCATTTGGAAAAATGAATCACATGAATTGAACTTTGGAAATAATTAATGGAGTTTTGCTATCGGCGTTCAAGAAGAAGAAATGAACTATAATAAACCAGAGATAAATCTTACCGAACCGTAATTAAGCTAGAATTAAACATCGAAGCTAAATTTCAGCAGAAGACCACAGAATGTTTAAAACAAATAGAATATGAATATGCAACACGCACAAACGCGCACACACGAACGCGCACACACGAGCGCACGCACACACACGCGCACACACGCACACACATACACACCAAAATACTCACACACGCGCATGAACACGCACACGCACACGCACACACACACACACACAACCCCCCCCCCCCCCCCCACACACACACACGGAAAACTAATAAATTTAACATGAAAAATCTTTTGAAAAACTGTTTTAAGCGAAACCAGTCAAGTACAGAAGTATGAAAGCTCTTCTTTTTTAAGTAAATAATATTGTTTTCGTTGTGTACTACACAAGTGACATGTATATAAAACAAAATTTCTCTCACTCGCTCTCGTTCTCCATCTCTTTATCCATCTATCTATCCCAGGAGAGGAAAGGAGTACAAGCTCTTCGTACTCCTGGAGATGAGGGTTGCACATTTTTTTCGGGGGTATGTGTTACCCATATAAACTGTCTCCCTCTATTGGGGAAAATCGACTAACTTTTAAATTCCATCTGTGATAACATTTTACACGTTTTTATTGTATGTAAACTTCCCCCTTTGTATTTGTCCCCTTCTTTTGTGCCCCTGTGGCTAATAAAGAAATATATCTATCCCTCTATCTGTCAATCTATCTAACTGTCAATCTATCTAACTGTCTATCCATCTATCTGTCTATGACGGCCAAGGTATTTGCGCTCACCCAGAAGTGGGCCGAGTGCAAACTATCATTGAAAGGTCAAGCGGAGGTGGCGAATACTTTTATAGCGTCCGTCATCTACTACCGCTTGACCGTCGTGCCAAAACGCTCACCAAAATGGAGCGCGCGCTCTTCCAATTCCTTTGGAAGAAACGGGCTCCTTTGGTGAGAAGATCCTTCTGCTGCCAACACCCTTCAAACGGAGGGCTGGGGAAGCCGTGGCTGACGATGCGCAAAAACGCGCTCAGGCTGCGGCACCTCCACGTATTCCTCACCAGACAACCGGTGTGGGCCGCGTTCGTGAGGCGAGCCTTCCCACGACTCTTCTCGCTGACCGAGCTGCAGTCCTGGGTCAAGCAAAGACCGAGGAATATGGGCGACTCACAGGCGCTCACAGTCCTCTGGCAAACGGACCCGGCGATCATTGGAGACTCCACTTCGACATTCTATAGAGGGTTGGTCCGCAGCAAGTGCGACGACGCGCTCGGAGAAACTCTGGACGTAGAGGAGGACGAACTGGCCAGTCTGTTTGGTAGGACCTTCCGCCCGGGACCAATGGACAACTTCCAAAAGTCCCTGGCCTCGCAGTGCTACCGAGGAGCTCTACCAGTTCGAGACAAGCTGTACAGACACGGGCGCCCAGGCAGGGACCCTTCGAAAAAGATCTGTCCGAGATGCGTGCGCGACGAGGAAACCGTCGCGCACGCATTTGTACACTGCACGGCGTTACCGACCTGTGGGGCTATGTAGAACGACTATTGTCGCGGGTGGGACCAATCCAGTTGACCACCGAGTCCATTGTCATGATCAAACCGCCACCCTCCTTCAAAAACGAGGGAGAGGCGGTTTTCCTATGTGTTATGGCTATGGTGAAAGAGGTTATATGGTGGACGAGGTTAAAAGGGCTGAATTCAGACACCTGTCTATCCATCTATCTGTCTATCCATCTACCTGTCTATCCATCTACCTGTCTATCCATCTAACTGTCTATCTATCTAACTGTCTATCCATCTACCTGTCTATCCATCTACCTGTCTATCCATCTATCTGTCTATCCATCTACCTGTCTATCCATCTATCTGTCTATCCATCTACCTGTCTATCCATCTAACTGTCTATCTATCTAACTGTCTATCCATCTACCTGTCTATCCATCTACCTGTCTATCCATCTATCTGTCTATCCATCTACCTGTCTATCCATCTATCTGTCTATCCATCTACCTGTCTATCCATCTAACTGTCTATCTATCTAACTGTCTATCCATCTACCTGTCTATCCATCTACCTGTCTATCCATCTATCTGTCTATCCATCTACCTGTCTATCCATCTAACTGTCTATCTATCTATCTATCTATCTTGATAGAGTAAGACACGCTTCGCATCGGCTCCGCTATTCCATCGGGATTTACCCTTACTATTGTAAGTACCGGATAAATTTTTTAGTGCAACACATTTGGAACACTAACCCCTGTTATTTAGGGAAACATTTTTGCATTTACCCCCTTTTTAGGGGGTAAAATAAATATCTATTTTTGCCGAAAAATTTCTTTCTTGGTAGCATGGCGGAAAAGATGGCAGACATGTCTGCCATTAGCTCTGCCACGCCCCCCAAGTCTGAAGAACAAAAAATAATTACAACAAAATTAGACATTGAAACAAACAAACAAAATGAAAAAACAAATGTTAAGGAAAATGAGCAAACAGAAAACAAACAAACAGAAAATAATACAAATAACGACAGGGCAACTTTCGCCCAGAAAACAAAGCAATCCATTACATACACACCAATTGACCTAACTGCCGCCAGAGAAAAACTGGCCGAAGCAAAGAAACATATTGTTTTGGGGGAGAACGGAATGTTTTCCATTAACTCCCCCCCAGAATTCAAGAAAGCCAGAGCAGAAAACACAGTTATATACAGAACTATACTGAACCAGACAAGAAAGCCAGCACAGCCCAGCCAAATGGAAATAGAGTTAGTCCTAAAAGACTATATGAAGAATATTCTCTTCATACGAAAGGACCGACTCTATGGCAGCATTTCGGTCCTAACAAGAGACAAAGAAACGGCGGAGAAGCTTTCCCTAAGCCCACTCTCGTCGACAACATATAGCTTCTATCCCTCCTACATGGGTAGAAGAACACAGAGAGTAAAAGTAAAAACAATGCTGCCCACAATGGACTTCTGGTGGGCTATTGCTGGCTTCATTGATATGGGCGAAGACACTATGCTGTCAATGGGGAAGGCAACTGGAGATGCGTTCCTGGGAATGGGCCTCGACATACTAGTCCAAATGAGGCCCGAAAGAATAGCACAAATCCCGGATCGCATCTGGCTGGATGACCTTACCCCAATAGACATAATTGTAGAGGGGAGAAGACCAGCATGCTATTTATGCATGGAAAGGGGACACGTTAAGGCTAACTGCCCGAAACGTATCCCCCAAAAAGGACTATTGCCCACACCCACCACAAACAGTACACCAGCACCACCCACCTCCAAAAATACACTAATACCACACACAGCAAACAAAATACAGACACCACCAACCACAAACACAACACAAACATCACCACCACCAGCACCAAACACAAGCACGACACAAAAATCACCACCACCAACCACAACACAAACATCACCACCACCATCACCAACCACAAGCACGACACAAACATTACCACCACCACCACCACAAAACCCATTCCAAACAAATAATAAAAAAAACAGTAACAAATCTACCCCTCCCGCAAAAAAAAAAACAACCACACAACACGTCCCTCCCACCTAGCGCTGAAGAGTTTCCCCCAACTTCTGAAGAAGAAGGAGGAGAAGCCTTCAGACAAGTTAAAAGAAAAAAAAGAAAACACACACCCAGCACACCACAAATAACCCACACACAAACACCAACTCCAATCAAAAACACCCCACCCTCAACAAACAAAAATAAATCTGCGCCTCCCCTCTCCGAAACATTGACAGCATCACAAAAAAAGACGTTGCAATACACATATATAAATAAAGAAAACAAAAAACTGGTTAAATTAATAAACAATAACCCTATGGTGCAGACCGAAGGGCCAAACTTTATCTCAACAGAGAACTTCACCCATTTAAAAATGATAAAGGTCCCTCTGGACCTTTATCGTTCCTTAAAAGAACAATTTAGACGGGACGTGAGCCCCCCCTGTTTAAAACCGTTGAATCGCGTCCTCTTGAAAGATTTCCCCATAACCGCCCCTCTCCCTGACACAACTCCAAATACCCCAACCCCACCACACACGTGTACCCCCACACCACCACAAAACATCCCTCCACCCAACACACCTGATGCCATGGAAATTACGCAACCCGGAGAGGTAAGTGCTTTTCTTTCTTCACTTTCAACACCAAAATAGATCAATTGAGAGTTGGCTGTTTGAACGCGCGTGGCCTGAGCTCAGCTTGGAAGCAAGCAAAGCTTCTAAGTGACCTCAGGTCACAAAGTATAGATGTGATGGTTGTTTGCGAGAGTCGGATCAGCAGCGTGAGACAGCTGGCGCCCGCCTTCGATGACTTTGAGATGCACGCATCTCTCTGTCAACCCGGAGGCGGGGGGGGGGGGGGAGTTGCCGTACTGCTGGATAAACGTCTGACTCTCGACGTACAGATTGTTCACTCGGACCCGGGGGGTCGATTACTGGTGCTGGACGTCGGAGGTGGTGAAGGCGGGGCTTTCAGACTGGTCGGTCTTTATGCTCCCTTCGGGGCGGAGAGAGCCGACTTCTTCCAACGTCTGGAGACTTTTCTAGGAACGTCGCGTTCCCTGCTTTTAGTGGGGGACTGGAATGGAATCCTAGATGCGCGTTGGGACTATGCAGGGGCATGTCCCGATAGAGGGGGGTGTAGCAGCCTCAAGGGGTTACTCGATCGATTCGACCTGGTCGATAGATTTCGACTAGATTGTCCAACTGCGCCAACCTGGACCTGGGCAAACCGCAGTGGACAATCTAGATCGTACCTAGATAGGTTTTTGGTTAGGAGTAAGGATAGGGACGTATTTAGTTGTCCAGAACTGATCATGGTTGGCTATTCAGATCACAAATTAGTGACCTGCGTGGTCAACCTTGATAGAACGCATAGACAGGGTCCCGGTTACTGGAAGATGAACTTGTCCTTACTGACAAAGAAAGATTACAGAAACCGGATTAGTAGCTTAGTTAAGATGCGGTTGACGGGAGCGATCGTCAACAGTAGGTGGTGGATATCTCTAAAGAGAGAGATTAGAGTAAGTTCGATAGGTTACAGTAAGGAACTAGCGGCGAATAGAAATAGGAGGGAAAGGGAGTTAACAGATAAACTAGAAGAGGCGATTAGGAGCGGAGACGTAGCCAGAGTGTTAGCGACGAGAACGGCATTGAGCCAGTTCTTTGACGCGAAGCACGAAGGCTGCGTTGTCCGAAGTAAAATACGTGCTTTAGGAAACGAGGGGACCAAAGCTGTTAGCTGGGCCCGCGTGACAGAAGCCAAGAGTGGGATTAAATCCACCATTCGGTCTTTGCGAGACCAGGATGGACGGGTGATCCTTGAACCTGAGCGAATGTGCGAGACCTTTCAAAGCACTTTGCTCGACTGTTCGGAGGTGGCGGGGGGCCGGACGGGGATGTGGACTTCGGTCCATACCTCGACGGTCTACCGCGTCTTTCGAGCGGCGAAGCGGAGTGCTGCGAAGGGCCAATCACAGCCACTGAAATCGGGGAAGCGCTCAGCCAATGCAGCAGACGCAAATCCCCGGGTCTCGATGGTCTACCATACGAACTTTATTTAGCTATGCCGGTCTTGTTCTCCGAACTCCTCGAGGCTGTCTATTGCAACTGGCAACAGAACGGGAGAATTCCCTGTTCTGTGACCAAGGGCGTGGTCACGCTAGTGAGGAAGGACGAGAGCAAGGGGGACGACTTAAGTAACTTTAGGCCCATAACTCTGCTGAATGCAGAGTTACAGATTTTGGCCAAGGTGTTGGCGAAGAGGTTGGCGCTTGTGGTGGGTGGTTTGGTGGGAGACGCGCAGACATGCGCTATCCCGTCCAGGTCCATTCACGACAACCTCCACCTCATGCGATACATCATAGAGAGGGTTGGCTACGAACCCGGCTTTGGTGGGGCCCTGATCAACTTGGATCAATGTAAGGCGTTCGATAGGGTCGACCATGGTTACCTGGATGCGGTGCTAGCGGCGGCGGGCTTCGGACCCGTTTTCAGGGGCTGGATTTCTGCCATGCACAGTGGCAACATCTACTCTAGGATTAAAGTAAACGGCTACCTCTCGGAGCCGTTTCAAATCACCCGATCCATCAGACAGGGGTGCCCCCTCTCCTCCCTTCTGTACGTATTGACTCTCGAGCCACTGCTGCGGAAGTTGGAGTTGCTGCGGGGCATACCCCTGGAACCGGGATTGCACAAAGCGGTCTCGGCCTATGCCGACGACGTAACAGTAATGGTGGCGGACGCCTCGGAAATCGGGGCGATCGCCACCCTACTGGAGGAATACGAAAGGCTGACGGGGGCTAAGCTGAACCAGGACAAGTCAGTCGGTTTGCAACTCGGAACGTGGAGGGGCAAACCGATGCCGTTAGACGGTGTCGTCGGGCGGTGGACGGAGGGCCCGGTGAAGCTGCTCGGGGTCTGGTTCGGACCGGACCTCCAGGTGGAGAAGAATTGGGGCGAGGTGACGAGCAGGGTGTTTGCGCTGACCCAGAAGTGGGCCAAGTGCAAACTATCACTGAAAGGTCGGGCGGAGGTGACGAACGCTTACATAGCGTCCGTCATCTACTACCGCCTGACCGTCGTGCCTTGCCCCAAGGAAAAGCACACCATCATGGAACGCATGCTCTTCCAGTTCCTCTGGAAGAAGCGGCCTCCCATGGTGAGGAGATCCATCTGCTGCCAGCACCCTTCGAAAGGAGGGCTGGGTATGCCGTGGCTGTTGATGCGTAGGCACGCATTGAGGCTACGGCATCTACAGGTATTCCTCAACGGTCAGCCGGTGTGGGCCCCGTTTGTGAGGCGAGCCTTCCCACAGCTCGTCTCGCTCACCGAACTGCAATCCTGGGTGAAGCAAAGACCGAGAAAACTGGGCAACTGGCACACTGAGTGTGCCCAGGCGCTCACGGCTATCTGGCAAGCGGACCCGACTGTCAGTGGAGAATCCACCTCGACATTCTATAGAGGGTTGGTGGCTAGCAGGGGCGACGACACCCTTGGAGAGTCGCTAGGCATGGAGGAGGACGAACTGGCCAGCCTGTTCGGTAGAACTTTCGGCCCGGGACCCATGGACAACTTCCAGAGGTCCCTAGCCTGGCAGTGTTATCGGGGGGCTCTGCCCGTTCGAGAAAAGCTCTACAGACACGGGCGCCCGGGCAGGGATCCCGCGAAAAAGATCTGTCCCAGATGCGTGCGCGACGAGGAAACCGTTGCGCATGCACTGGTACACTGCCCGGGCGTTGCCGATCTGTGGGGCTACGTCGAACGACTGCTGTCGCGTGTGGCGCCGATTCGATTAACCGCCGAGTCTGTGGTGAACATCAAGCCGCCTCCTCCCTTCAGAAATGAAGCAGAGGCGGTCTTTCTGTGCGTAATAGCCATGATGAAAGAGGTTGTGTGGTGGACGCGCCTGAAAGGTCTGAGGTCGGGTGACTTTCTCTCCGGCCATCACCTGGTTTACTTCTTCCGATACCACTTCGGAAGAAGAATCAGGATGGAGAGAGAAGTGCTTGGTCCCAGACAGTTTTATGAAAGGTGGGTGAAAGAAGCGAGAATGGCCCGTGTAAATGGGCCTTCTCTCTACATTGTTCTGTAGGTGAAGAAGTGAAGAGGAAAGGGGGAGCGCCTCCTCTCTGGGCTTCCCCCGCGAAAAGAGTTGCACACTTTTCGGGGGTATGTGCAATCCCCAACACGCCCCCTCCCTTTTGAGGACTTTTTATTGTTATATTATTATTGTTATTCCTCTTTTCTTTACTCGATTTATGTAAACTCCCCCACTGTGTAAATGTCCCCTTCTTTTGTGCCCTCGTGGCAAATAAATAGAAATTTATCTATCTAACTGTCTATCCATCTACCTGTCTATCCATCTACCTGTCTATCCATCTAATTGTCTATCCATCTACCTGTCTATCCATCTACCTGTCTATCCATCTAATTGTCTATCCATCTACCTGTCTATCCATCTACCTGTCTATACATCTAACTGTCTATCCATCTACCTGTCTATCCATCTACCTGTCTATCCATCTACCTGTCTATCCATCTAACTGTCTATCCATCTACCTGTCTATCCATCTACCTGTCTATCCATCTACCTGTCTATCCATCTAACTGTCTATCTATCTAACTGTCTATCTATATAACTGTCTATCCATTTACCTGTCTATCCATTTACCTGTCTATCCATCTACCTGTCTATCCATCTAATTGTCTATCCATCTACCTGTCTATCCATCTACCTATCTATCCATCTACCTATCTATCCATCTACCTGTCTATCCATCTAACTGTCTATCCATCTACCTGTCTATCCATCTACCTGTCTATCCATCTAACTGTCTATCCATCTACCTGTCTATCTATATAACTGTCTATCCATCTAACTGTCTATCTATATAACTGTCTATCCATCTAAATGTCTATCCATCTACCTGTCTATCCATCTACCTGTCTATCCATCTAACTGTCTATCCATCTACCTGTCTATCTATATAACTGTCTATCCATCTAACTGTCTATCTATATAACTGTCTATCCATCTAAATGTCTATCCATCTAATTGTCTATCCATCTACCTGTCTATCTATATAACTGTCTATCCATCTACCTGTCTATCTATATAACTGTCTATCCATCTAACTGTCTATCTATATAACTGTCTATCCATCTAACTGTCTATCTATATAACTGTCTATCCATCTAACTGTCTATCTATATAACTGTCTATCCATCTAAATGTCTATCCATCTATCTATCTAATAATATTTTAAACGACTGTATGTAAAATCCCCAGCATGTGTATTTGTATTGTCCCCTTTTCTTGTGCGCCCTTGTGGCAAATAAAGAAATATATCTATCTGTCTATCTATCTGTCTATCTAGCTATGGACGCCCTGGCAGAGATCCTGCGAAAAGGACCTGTCCAAGATGCGAGCAGGATATCGAAACCGTTCTGCACGCAATTGTTCAGTGCCCAGGGGTGACCGACTTGTGGAATTATGTCGAACAGCTACTGTCACTTGTGGGACGCATCCAGTTGTCAGCCGAGTCCATCATGAGGATTACCCCGCCACCTTCATTTAAGAATGAAGGAGAGGCGGTCTTCCTCTGTCTGCTGGGTATGGCGAAAGAGGTAATATGGTGGACGAGGTTAAAAAGACTGAGGGCAAGCACCTTTCTCTCCGGATAACAACTCATCCCCTTCTTTAAGTATCACTTAAGAAGGAAGGTGAGAGTGGAGAGAGAGGTGCTATACCCCAGTAAATTCGCTGAAAGGTGGTTGAATGTGGCGAAAATGGCCCGGGTGAATGGGCCTTCTCTGTATATAAACCTGTAGGTTGGGGAAGACGGGAACACCTACAAAACGTGTTCCTGGCATTAAGGGTTGTTCTATCCACGGGGTGTAAAACAACCCTGCAGTAGTGCCCCCCTCTAATGGGGCTTTCAATTGTTTTATTTCTATATAGTTTATTGTTATTTATCATTGTTAAAGATTTATGTAAAACCCCCGCCGTCACGTTTGTAATGTCCCATTTTTGTACGCCCCTGTGGCAAATAAACAAAGATATCTATCTGTCTGTCCGTCTGGCCGTCTGTCCATCTGGCCGTCTCTCTATCCGTACACACACATATATATATATATGGATATGTTATATATATATATATATATATATATATATATATATATATATATATATATGGATATGTTATATATATATATATATATATATATATATATATATATATATATATATATATATATATATATATATGGATATATATATGGAATAATTATATATATATATATATATATATATATATGGAGATATATATATATATATATGGATATATTTATGGTTATATTATATATATATATATATATATATATATATATATATATATATATATAATATATATATATATATGTGGATATATATATGGATATATTATATATATATATATATATATATATATATATATATATATATATATATATATGGATATATTATATATTTATATATATATATATATAAAAATGAGGTAAATATCTCACTGAGTACTAAGTACCCATCAACCCATCAACAAGTCTGTAATATTCCCGCTTACACTAGCGGTTGGGTCACGTGTGGGTAACTTTAACGGCCATAACTCATACGAGCTGGTAGTTGGCATTATATTTACGGACCATGGGACATATGTCCTATAGAAAGGAAATAGCTATCTGATGAAATCTACTTTCCGTTGGAAATTCTATGAATTTCCAATCTTTTGTGGATGGAAACCGCCGGTAATAGCATTATGAACAGGTAGATATTTAAATCATTTTTTAATTTATTTAAAGGATTGTTTAATGTTTGTTTGTTCTGCTCATCAATTTATATATATATATATATATATATATATATATATATATATATATATATATAGATATATATATATATATGTTGATAAATCTACCAAAATATACGGTAGTGTCCAATCCGTATGAAGAACTCAATGTAATCCAAATATCATGAAAAGAGAAGATGTATTAAAAATTTTTTCGATGAAAAACACAGGAAATCAGAGTCAAGAAAAATTAATAAAAATAATGAATAAAAAAAAAGAAACAGTTCCTTATATTCAAAAATTCATTATTTTACAATCGTTTCTAGGATATATGTGTGTGTGTTGGTATGTATATCATATAGATCTATTTAACATTTTTACAAACTATCAGAGGGTATATACATACCTACACATATATATGCTGTCTTCAGAAATAATGATATTTGTTTAGTGAAAAAAAACAACAAAGATTTAATATAATAGGTCTGTTTGGGAACAGGTTTTGAATTATATAAATGTAAAATTAACACTAAGGACTCAACTTATTCATATATAGGAGCTATTTCTAACCAATTAGCTAATACAACATCCTTAGCTGAAATAATTAATAATTATAGAAAAAAGAATATCGATTATAACCTGACCTGGAGTGTGCTCAAAAGGGCCACCCCTTATCAAAATAATAGATATGAATGTAGATTATGTTCCCAGGAACTTTTTGAAATAATGAAATCTAAGGATATCCTATTAAATAAGCGACAAGAATTAATTATATCATGTAATCATAAAATTAGAAGAACTTTTAAATATTATAAACCTAATTAATATACACTTTACAAATTATTATAATAAATTTTTTTATTTTTTTAAATTAGTTAACCTATAATTAATATTCTACTACTAATGAACTGCATAATTTTATTTCCCTTTTACAGCTATCTTTTCCTAAAATTTATACCAATAAGTATACATATAAACTATTTTAATTTCAGGTTATGAATCTATATTCCTTGTAATCTATATAAATTTGTTATTTCTCACTAATACATTTATCCCCCCCCCCAATTTTTTCCCTTCGTTTTTAACAACACTCTTCAATTACATCTAACTCTTATTTTTCATATCTATATGAATTAATATAAATTTATCAATATAAATATACCTATCAATTAAATTAATTTATTTTCTTTTTATAGATGTAAATTCCTTATGTTTAAATAAGATTGATATTTTTCACTAACACGTTTATCGTAAAATGTTATTCTCCTTAGATTTTAACATTAGCATTATTCTTTTATAACATCAAATTTTCGTGTACCTTTCACAGGCTTGACCTATTTTCATCGCCAAAGTAATCTTTTCATTCAAAATACTCTTTCCATTCAAAATACTCTTTCCATTCAAAACTGAAGTCTGCTTTCCTCTACCCCTAAATTAAATTTCTATTACTACTATTTTATCATCTTGACAACTTACTACCTTTCTATTGGTCAATTCAAAACCTGTTCCCAAACAGACCTATTATATTAAATCTTTGTTGGGTTTTTTCAATAAACAAATCTCATCATTTCTGAAGACAGCATATATATGTGTAGGTATGTATATTCCTTCTGATAGTTAGTAAAAATTTTTCATAGATCTATATGATATACATACCACCACACACATATATATCCTAGAAACGATCGTAAAATGATGAATTTTTTAATATAAGGAACTGTTTCTTTGTTTTTATTCATTATTTTTATTAATTTATATATATATATATATATATATATATATATATATATATATGGATATTATATATATATATATATATATATATATATATATATATATATATATATATATATATATATATATATATATTTAATACAATAACAGAGATAGTTTAAAGCTAAACTCTGACTGGTAACCATCTCACTCAACAAACATTAGGTTATATTAAAATATAAACCCAATTTAAGTGTTTGGGGTGCTAACAATATGTATAATGTGGAAAAACCAGTTGTATTATTTTATGAGATATAATTAAAGTTAAAATATATATATATATATATATATATATATATATATATATATATATATATATATATATATGTATATATATGTATATATAATATAATATATCCATATATATATATTTCGTTTCTGAATTTGTTTAGCAAGATTCTTTATCTGAAAACGTCTATTGAAAACGATATTGTTATACTTTGGAAGGGTCATGTTGCCAATGAGAAACACACGCACCAGTTGCTTTCACTTCAATTTATTATAATAAATTAAAAAATTTTGGAATTTATAAATTTATTATAATAAATTGAAGTGAAAGAAAGTGGTGCGTGTGTTTCTGATGGTACCATGACCCTCCCAAAGTATACCAATATATATATGTGTGTGTGTGTGTGTATATGTGTATATATATATATATATATATATATATATACACACATATATATATATATATATATATACTCTGTCATTACTACCACAGAGGTCAGACGAGCCATTGATTAAAGAGACGAGTAGATCGATACAGATCGAACCTTGAGTTGACTAATAACAAAACGCGCGTCACCAACCAATAAATGTAATGAAGGAGTAACCATTCGTCCTTATATATATATATATATATATATATATATATATATATATATATATATATATATTTATATATATATTTATATATATATTTATATATATATATATATATATATATATATATATATATTTATATATATATTTATATATATATTTATATATATATATATATATATATATATATATATATATATATATATATATTTATATATATATTTATATATATATTTATATATATATATATATATATATATATATATATATATATATATATATATATATATATATTTCATATTTATTTTTTTGATACCCAGATGATTTCTAAAGAATGAAACAGTTCTAGTCCTGTAGAATCTCATCTATATTAAAACTTTTATACTCTGCTATGTATTGAGTACCTTACTTACTGTGGTTACCTCCGATTAAACCCGGAATAACGTATATATATATATATATATATATATATATATATATATATATATATATATATATATATATATAGTAGAATAATCGAGAATCGGAATTTCAGCCCACGAAATCACGATAAACAATATCCGATATATGTGGCAGAGGGCTCAATAATTTGGAAAAATCAGAGCTATAACTATCGTTAAAATACCAACACATAGAGGTCATGCCTAAAATCACCCATGCAGCCGAAAGTAAACGACCAGGAAGATTCGGGTCACTCAAATAAAATATCAATAAATTAATAAATTAAATGAATGTAAAACTTACCCGGACACGCTAGAAAGATGGTAAATCTAGCTTATTGGGTTTCTGCAATTCCTTAATCTGAACACCATCAGCCCAATAAAAAATATATATATATATATATGGAAAGTTATATTTAAATTGTTGGGTTAACAACGAGTAAATATTTATAACTGATATAAAAGCACTCAACAAGTATTTGGAGTATATTTATGATATTAAATAAATGGAAACTATATTTATAAAACCATATTTATTTCGTTATATATATTTCAGGGATATCATATTAACAATATGTTATGCCATCTTCAGACAAAATACAATATAAACAGTCTTATAAATAAATAGATACGACATACCTTTCAATCACCTTGCATTTGGGAGGTTGATTTGGTAGTAAAAAATATTGAGGAATTGAGGACAGTTGTAAAAAGAAAGAGATAAAGAGAGAAAGAAAGAGAAACGAAGAAAAAGAAGAAATGCATGTGACTAAATAGAGGGATATAGATAGATAAAGAGAAGAACTTCATGTAAAGAAACAGAGAGAAATATAGAGAAAAATAGAGAGAAATATATATAGAGAGAGGAAAAAAGAAAGAGATAGATAGAGATAGATAGAGAAATTAGGAAGTTGAGTATCGGTTGATACATTTATTTATTTATTTATTTATTTATTTAGCTCTAGTATTAACGTAAAGAGAGATGTATGTAGTTAAGAGAGAAAATAGCCGTTATATAGAGAGAAAAACGAGAAAATGAAAAAGAGAAAATGAAACATAACCAGACATAAACGATGCAGAATTTAAAACCGCTATGTTTTATCCGTAGAAAATATTAGTTCGTATAAAACAGGCATTATAATGTAAGTATCAGTATTCATGAATGAGACATGTATCTATAATGTGTCAAAAGTAATGATCTTATGTCTAGTTTTTAAAAATTCATATGTTTATATCATAATTATAAACAAACTCCCAATTCACACGAAAACATTCTCATTGTGCTATAAAAATTCAAGTATACATATATGTGTGTATATATACACATATATATATAGAGTCTATATTGATTTTAACAATACTATTCTTGTCTTTATTCTACCTGATTGTCGATCAAGCAGAAATAGAGAACAGATTTCAATATATTAATAAAAATAAAAATAAAAATAAAAATAAAAATAAAAATATCAGAGACAAGAAAATAAATAAATAAATAAACAGAAAAACTAAAACATTTAATATTAAAAATAAAAAATATTACAAAATATTAAAAAATATTAAAAAATAATATTAAAAAATAATACAAATAAAAATAAAACACAGAGATCAGCCTTTCAAAGTTAATTGACAATATATTGCCAAGATCATCATAAGCATCAGAGTCGAAACAGATAAAACAAAAATTGTTTACCAAATCCTGTCTAGCAGAAATCATTCCAAAAGTTTAGGATACCCATTTGGTCTACATATGTTCTTATATATAATATAGAAGTTTATCAAGTTTAAAATTTAATTCGATATATTTGGAGCATCAGCTTTTAGGGTAGTTTAATTATTCATGAAGAATGTTTAAAAAGAATGTTTTAATAAAAAGAAGAAATCGAAAGATTTATCGGCTAGTTTCATAAATAATTACAAATCAAATCAAAACAAACATAATTACATTTTAAATTTAAATTTATATTTAAACGTTGAGTTCAATCTATGTCTGCAGCAACTGAATAAATTTGTCCGTAGATTAAGGGAATTTTTAGATTTTAGTATAAAGAATATCTCCTCCGCACAGAGGTCACATGTCTCAGAGGATGAATTAAAAGGAATCCCCCTTGAAACTATATTCCAAGTCGTCGAATATCTAACGTTATCATGCCTAAGTTGCCAGAGTACGCCTGATAGTGCTGTTGAAGATTTTTTGGATGGATCTGTGAAAGAATTCTTGTGGTTGTTATAGCGAAGTTTAAATTCCGTCGATGTAGAACCAACGTAGTTAAAAGAATTAAGATCATTACTTTTCACATATATATATATATATATATATATATATATGAAATATATATATATTTGAAATATATATATATATATATATATTTATTTATTTACGTAGACCACGGAGCATATATATATATATATATATATATATATATACTCCGTGGTCTACGTAAATAAATATATATATATATATATATATATATACTCCGTGGTCTACGTAAATAAATAAATAAATATATATATATATATATATATATATATATATATATATATTTCATATATATATATATATATTTCATATATATATATATATTTCATATATATATATATATATATATATATATATATATATATATATATATATATATATATATATATATACGTTATTTCGGGTTTAATCGGATGTAACCACAGTAAGTCAGGTATTCAATACATAGCAGAGTATAAAAGTTTTAATATAGATGAGATTCTACAGGACTAGAACTGTTTCATTCTTTAGAAATCATCTGGGTATCAAAAAAATAAATATGAAATATCTATATATATATATATATATATATTTATAAATATATATATATACATGTATATATATATATATATATATATATATATATATATATATATATATATATATATATATATATATATATATATATATATACAAGGACGATTGGTTACTCCTTCATTACATTTATTGGTTGGTCAGAATCGAAATATATATATATATATATATATATATATATATATATATATATATATATATATATACTGTATATATATATATATATATATATATATATATATATATATATATATATATATATATATATTTATATATATATATATTGCATTTGTGTATTTTCCTCCAAAATACTCAATTATCAGACATGTTAAGGGTGTGTAGAATCTATTTTTACTGTATGTCTGTAAAACGGAGTATGTCATCATACCTTAATGTTTCGTGCGATCGATGCCATCCATAACACAATCACCCTAGCAACCAATCACAGGTCTAGGAAGAGCACCATCCAGACCACTAACCATGTAATTAACGCACAAGACGAATCACCTGCTGATATCTGTCAAACAAAATGAAGCTAATGACTACACTACCATTACTATCAATGTGACCAACTCGCTTAATAAAATATCCAATCATTCAAAAGACAGTCAACACCTTTTCAATTACCTGACGCGCTGTTCATTATTTCAAACTCACCTCGGAGAACGTTCGGCTAATGTCAACCGCATGAAACATTTAGGTATGAGTGAATAATCTTATATATGTCTAAAGTCTGCCTCGAGCCGGGAGACTCATCTGGTCGGTGTTTATCCTGGTTTCTGTGGCGTCAAGTGACTGAGAGTATAAGACTCCCCCCTGGAGAGGACGCCACTCCATCATGCTTGCTTGTGTTTATATATAGATATGAGTGCCTCTTGAATGGTCAGCCACTTCATTGAAGGGGTTATACGCTTTGATGACAGTATTCACAGATTTTCCTGTATTTTCGATAGTTGGATTGACAGGTGTGTGTGTGTGTGTGTGTGTGTGTGTGTGTGTGTGTGTGTGTGTGTGTGTGTGTGTGTGTGTGTGTGTGTGTGTGTGTGTGTGTGTGTGTGTGTGTGTGTGTGTCTGTCTGTGTGTGTGTGTGTGTGTATGTGTGTGTGTGTGTGTGTGTGACCTAGTGAGCTTTTAGTTAAAGACTGAATAGGTTTTGACTGATGTTTACAATTTGTGCCAATATACTGTAAAAGATATAAACTTACATTTTATACCTTTTTGTATATACATGTGTTTGTACAGTGAAAAGTTTAAATAGAATGGAAACACCTATCTATATGTACATACATTAAAATATATATCAGCTTTAAACCTCAGATTGTGAATCCCAAATTTTCCCGTGTTTAGACGTCTACGACTGTAGACATATCGGCCCAGATCGAAAAAAGGTAAATATAAACATTATACCAACCATATTCATACGATCTTCCTCTCTTCTTCGCCCACCTATTCCTGAGAGGGTCGTAGGGACAGAGTCCTCAAATACTCTCTTCAGCGGGTCCTGTCAAAAGCAACGGTCTCCATCTGATCCGACTGGATCCCCAAACGTGACCAGTTAAGCTCGAGGATGTTATCCAACCATCTTGCCCGTGGTCTACCCCTGGGTCTTCGTCCTGTTGATTTTTCCCGTAAAATCTATCTAGGCTTACATTATCTAAGTATCCGTTTGTTTTTAAAGATTATCGTCTGATTTGACGATGGTATGCATGGATTTATAGTTAATATTTTCACTTCACAGTATTTCGTTTGGCGCTCAATCCCACATCACTAAATTATCCCCAATTGACGAAGGTACTGAAATTATAATTCGGTAGTCGGAAACTGTAAAATCTGTCGGAAAAACTGCATCAATTCGTGGCAGTTCAATCTGTTTAAACCTATACCTGATCGTTTGGTGATTTAGTGGAGTCAACCTTTTGTACGCCTTCTTGCCAGATTTCCTCTATTAGTCTCAGAATCCATGAAAGGGGTCATGGATGTTTTACAACAATATTTGAAATCATTTCTGGCAAGTATTGACAAATGATTCAATTCTTGACTACAATGGAAGACTTGTTATTTTAAGTTACTAATATTTTTGGCATATCAGCATACTTTTAAACTATTAACATACATGCTGTGCAACGCTACTGTATTTTGATATCTACTCTAAAAAAAATTTATGTGTAAACTGGATTCTCTACATATGTGATTAAATTTTGAAATTGTACAATCTGCCTCCACTGCACCTACATAGAAATATATCTTGGTATACTAGTTTAAGCAATATAGGCAACACTTGGTCATTTTTATCTGTTACACATGAATATATGTTTCATTGGCACAGAAGATTCAACATCTGTTTTTCGGTTTCATTTTCTGGCACTAGAGATTACATATCATTTCACATATCATAACTGATATTTTTGAAAGAAATATTCAAATCATTTCTTGGCTCAGTATTCCACTCAATACTTCATGTTACTAAGTATTTTTGACTTCAAATTACTTTGGATTTGATATCCCTTTTAGCCCCACGTCATACAATAAAGTTGTATACACCAAATAAAAAATAAACTCTCCTTGCCCCTGTCTATACTTCTCCACATCGAGATGTCGCAGCTCCGGTATTGCAAGCTATGTTGAGAGACTTTAAGGGCAAAGCCAACCACCAGGAGACTCAGAGGATAGCAACGAGAAAAATAGTTAGATAACATCCTTAAGCTCGGTTGTTCGCGTTTGGGATCTAGTTAGATAATTTCGAAAGGGCTTTTTTCTGATAGGATTCTCCGGAAGGCTTGTCTCAAGACTGTGCCACCACAACCTAAGGAATGTGTGTATGAAAAGGGAGGAGGAGGTGGAAGAGGAGGGGAGGAAGTGGAAGGGAGGAAGAGGAAGGAGGAGAGGAGGGGGAAAAGGAGAAAATTTCTTCGTTAACACGCTATAGGTTTCACTTTACAATATATATTTACATGATAAAAATCACATTACGGCACACTAAATCTATACTATCACAAGATTGCATATATTTGCATTATTCTAAGAGTATTATTTTCATATAGAAAGATGTAGTGAGTTATACTTTATTTAGATTTTCCGTATAGTCTATTAGCTCACACCAGAGAAATTTCCGCAGCTTATAAAATTATTATAAAACGTGCTGACAAATATTGTTGAATATACGTCAATATGCACCCGAATACACGCAAGTTATATATATATGTACACTTGTGTGTATGTATATATGTAGATAGGTAGGTGTGTATGCATAGATGTGTGTGTGCATGTGTATGTAGGTATGTATGTAGATAAGCAAGTATGTGTGTGTGTAGGTATGTGTGTGTAGGTATGTCTGTATGTGTGTGTGTAGGTATGTATGCATATATATATATATGAATATATGTAGATAAACAAGTATGTATGTTGGCACTTTCTCTTAATATTTTCCGGCCACCTTCCTGGTGGCAAAGTTGTAAAAAACAAAAAAACAAAAACAAAAAACTGAATGCAATTTTCGTTGTCCCCTATGCAATCGCTCATCTTTCGAAAGTCCTCCATATTTTCAAAGTTCAAGATATCTTGACCCCTTGTAGGCTTTGAATTAGGAGTTGTGTTCTTTATCCACAAATCCAATTTCAGTCATACTTTAGTTCTGGCAAATTAGTGTATATCATGTCGCTCCAATAATAATAGGTATGGAACTGAACGTGTAACAAGGATACTGGATCTATAAGATCAATGGAACATCCTTCTTAATAAATTAACGTTTATGTGACTACACATTTCATAGACCCATGTATTCTTAACGTAATTCTCAGGGAGATTATGTGAGACATAGCGTTTGGCAAGGCTGGACCTTTGAGTAGTAAAACGGAAGGGCTTCCGAACATTCTCTTTCTATACAATTTTAGTCACGATGCATGAATTGATGTGTGGTTATGGAAAATGACATTTTCCCGTGATGTCCCGTAGTGGGCTCTACCTCGGAACCTGAGTGAAATTCATTAGAAGTTATTCGGGTAGGGTGTACCTGTAATTCGAAGAGCCAGCTTTGTCAAAAACTACGTTTCATGATTGTGTTTAATAACTGCTATAAGAGACAAAGTACCTGTGGTGTAGTAATAGCCGAAAATGACAAAGACACACTACATACTTTTCACGCACACGCATTCACACAAATGTACGTGTGTATACATACATAGATTCGTTCATTCATATATACATACTCATATATATATTCATACATACATACATTCATATATATTCATACATACATACATGCACTCACACACTCTCATATAGTTCTTTAGTTTGTTTCAGCTATCACAGACGAGACCATGTTGCCAAATCACATACATGTAATATACTGATATTATTTACATAATGGCGGTGGATTGGCAGTATCGGTAGAGGGTCGGACGCCATGCTTTGACGCATAGAGTTACGGCCCTTGCCATTCTGAGTTCAAATCCAGCCGAGGTTAACTTTGCCTTTCATTCTTACGGGGTCGATAAAATAAAGTACCAGTAATGCACTGGAGAATTGCTGGCCTTGTTCTAAAAGTAGAAACAATTATTTACATACTTTTATTTAGACACGCGCGCACAACCATATATACACGAGCATATATAATTCATTCATACATACATCAACACACATATATATTTATACACACCCAAAATAACACACATATACGCACACACTCACACACACACATGCATACACACATTTACATATTTATGTTTATGTATATATAATATATATATATATATATATACATTTCCCGTATGTATATAAGTACAATTACTTGTTCGTGTGTGTCACAGATCTTCAACAATGGCGGTTTCAGAAAATCTATAAAACACTTAACAGAAGGTTAAGAAAACACGAGGGCAATAACTTTAATGCATAAACTGATAGGAAAATTCTAGAATGAACTGGGAAACCCCAATTAATAAATTAAAATGCATTCAATGGAAATAAAATTTCTATTAAAAAATAAAACTACCAATGTGCAATTCCTGCTGCTGTATAACTTTGATGAAGACTTCTTATCATACATATGCACATATATGTAATGATGATTGTAAATGTAAAGCGAACGTCGTGGATTACACAAAAGCCTGTAGAAGACTAAGTCTGTTGTACTGATTTCGATTACCGGTTGCTGAGGTTTTACTGAAATAACGTTACTAAAATGTGTGGGAATCAATGTACTAGTTGTCGATTGCTTTGATATAAATTGCGAGAATTCATAGCTATGTCAGGATAATTTTATGTAACCGGAGATGATGTTATTAAAACAGCTCATACGCAAATTCCTCATTATCGTTATTAAAATATGGGTTCGAATTCCACTGAGGTCGACTTTACATTTTACTTATAAATTGATGTCAATAAACAATTTTTGTAATGTTTTATTATCTGTCAATGTTAGAAATCTCTATTAGAATAGCTATGATAAGTATCTAAATTACCTTTATTCCACGTTAATTTGTAGAAAATATATCTTTGAATGATTTAATCTCTGCCAAGTAAAATATTTCTGTGCGTTTGTGATTCCGAATGGTATACATGTTTCATACACCTAGCTGGTTCAACCAAGCCAGGAAGTTTTTAGGGTACACACCATACGAAAGAAGTTACGTTTATTCTACACAGAACAAAGCGGGTTTAGTATATATAATGCAGCTAATAACGGTGTCTGATTTTGCAGCTAATATTAGTATATTTGTATATGCAACCAAAATATTGCCAGCATTTGCTCACAGCAGCCATCACACACTACCTAAGTAATTCATACTCCCTTTTATACAAACCACCACAAATGGCATTATTTTAAATAGTAACCGTATTTCTCTCAAATCCCATTAAACATTTAAATATGAATACAGGAAAAATTGAACAATGTGATTTATATATATAAACGGTTAACATTATACGCACACATTACATTAATCAATAGAAAAACACCCGTTTCGTTTTGTTTGTTATATTAATGGATGCGAGAATTTACTTGTAAAGGTGACAACAATAATATTAAGTTTAGGAAAATAGAATGCTAGAATAAAGTATCTTGGCGTCTTGAAAAGAAACAACTCAGTGATTTTTTAAAAATTCTCACTGTATACCAAAAAACAAGAAATGCACTGATTTTGATAGTTCTTTTTTCCTGAGTTCTTCTTGCGTCATTACCACTCTTGAGAAACATGCTGATCGCAGCCTCATACCATTTTCATTCATAATTCATGCAACCATATAACATGTTTTAATCTGTAAAATAAAAAGTAGTGTGATACCAATATAACCAACTTAAGCAATTCATTCTCTCTTATATACACGTATATACAGCAGGTCCGAAAACAAAAGAACCAAACTCCCACTGTCAGTACCTCCGTCCCACCCGCTCTCCCCATTGTGAGGAAATTGGGCCCCACGTGTTGGCCACCCCGCGGCTCCACACGTGATCACAGATATATAGAGGAAGCAAAACCAACCTCCTATATGAGTATGTGTATATATATATATATATATATATATATATATATATATATATACACACATACAAATAGAGCAAATTAGTATAGTTATTGAGATAATATTACAAACTCATGGACATCTGAAATGAAGTATTTTCTTTACTACTACTACTACTACTACTACTATTACTACTACTACTACTACTACTACTACTACTACTACTACTACTACTACTACTACTACTATTACTACTACTAATATTACTACTACTAGTATTACTACTACTGCTATTACTAATACTACTGCTATTACTAATACTATTGCTATTACTAATACTGCTGCTATTACTACTACTACTGCTATTACTACTGCTATTACTACTATTACTGCTATTACTATTACTACTAATTTTGCACAACCAACAGAGCATATACTTTACACAATCACTGCCCAATTAAATAACACATCAAGAGCATGACCCATGGGTACCCTTCCGCTGACGCCTTTTAACCACAAGGATGTCAAAGATGCGCACTTAAACCGTTTAAAGATCGTTTTCTTCTGATCCATCTGTCACCTCTTTCTCGCACATTCAATCCTTATCTTCATCAAACACAACCACCTACATTTTCTTTTTCTTGCCTCTACCAAATTCCGTAAACTAAATCCCCTCATTCTCGCCTCTCGCACGTCTAACTTCCTCTCTCACCCGCCCATCTTATCTATATTCTCATCCGACCTCCACCAACAGCCACCCATCCACCCCACCCTACCACTTCCTCTTCCCACCACGTACACCGAGCCCAACACTTCCATCCTCAACACAACCAATCTAAAAAATTGTTGTCACCCTTCCCTCGACCTTTCTCTCTTCCGACCTAAGCGTTCCCTCCTCAATGGCACCCTGCGCTTTATACCCTACACTACATACAGCAACGAATTTCGCACTGCTGCGCATATTGAACGGTTGCTGCACCGCACCATATTCCAGGCCCATTTCCATGGCACACGAATAAGCCGGACTGTTTCCTGGACCTGGGTCGATGACTATCTCAGTGGACGCCAGCACCCTGGACACATTCATTGACGGCTATTAATTAAGTTGGCAGTATCGGTAGAGAGTCGGACGCCATGCTTTGAAGCATAGAGTTACGGCCCTTTATGATCTGAGTTCAAATCCCGCCGAGGTTTACTTTGCCTTTCATCCTTACGGGGTCGATAAAATAAAGTACCAGTAATGCACTGGGATAATTGCTGGCCTTGTGCCAAAAGTAGAATCAATTAAATAAGTTGATAGAGCACTCAAACCGAAAGACCACCGTTCATTTTAACATGAGGGGTTATATCTAAATCCTACAAATGAAGCAAGTGTATCCGGAAAATGTACAGTTGTGTAAAATATATATTGATAGATAGATATAGAGATATATAGATATATACTTTCCATGTTGCCCCTGTCTTCATTACTAATTGACGTATGAGTGCTCTCGGAGAGATAAGTATTGTACGTACTTTCTTTTAAGCTCTGCTCCTTATTTAGTGAGTAGTGGCCCAGCCCTAACTATTCTGATCTCTCTTCCAATTGCTTTGTTTATATATATATATATATATATATATATATATATATATATATATATATATATATATATAAAAATGCATACTTATAGACACACGTGTGTATATAAATGTATATATGCATGCATTGCATGCACGCGAGAGTGTGTGTGTTTCTGGGTTAACTACCGAGCATTAATAACTAAAGCATTTCTATGTATAATGCTTTCAAGTGAGCATTAGAACTCGAAGCCATATTGCTTAATTTCATTTCCGCATTAATAGGCATGGAAATATGTCACTTCTCTCTCTCTGTCTTTCACGAACACCTTTTCGCTCTCTCTCTCTCACTCTCTCCATCTCTCACTCTCTCCATCACCCACTCTCTCTCTCTCTCTCTCTCTCTCTCTCTCTCTCTCTCTCTCTCTCTCTCTCTCTCTCTCTCTCTCTCTCTCTCTCCATAAAGTATGTGTGTATATGTAATTAGGTATATAAACATACGAGTATATATGCTTGTGTGTATATATATATATATATATGCATATGTCAACGTGAGAGTGAAAGGAGCGACAGAGAGAGATCGCTTAATGAGAGAGAGAGAGAGAGAGAGAGAGAGAGAGAGAGAGAGAGAGAGAGAGAGAGAGAGAGAGAGAGAGAGATACAGTTAGTCGCCTTGTACTGTCTCGGAAATGTATTAATTCAGTGAAAGGAAGCCAATGAAAAAAGAAAAAGAAGAGGGAGAAAGAAAGAAAGAAAGAAAGAAAGAAAGAAAGAAAGCTTGAACTGATATCAATTAAACAAGACAAATCTATGTAGAATGACCTATAGACATTATGAATAAGAGACCTATCTAATTACACCTTATCGAAGTAGCAATGGTTCATAGGTTAAGAATGAGAATAAACTTGACAGTGCCAAACTATGTATTTGACACCAGAATGAAAAAGAATATAAAACTAGAATATTAGTGATGAAACAAAATGTCTCACCTCATTCTAAAATCCTATTGGCTCTGGTGAAACAGTCAAACCTATTCTCTGTGTCAGTCATAGTGTTACAGCAGTAATCGATACACTTATGTCTAAAAGAACAAAACAAAACAAATTAAAAAAAAAATTGTTCTATTCTTCAATTTAGTTGGAAATTTGTCAAGATCCCACATCTTGTAGTATGTTTTGCCCCAGAAAGGTCGGCCATTCAAACTTTGTTCCAGATATTGGTTATAGATATTTCGACATAAAAATATCGAAATCGATCTCACCCTTCACCAATGATCCAGTAATAATAAACTGCATTACATACAACGATATATATATATATATATTTGAAAAAAGGAAAAGAATGACTTCACTTGTAGTGTTAAAAAATGTTATGATTTAATGTTATAATTGTTTCTACTATTAGTACAAGGCCAGCAATTATCCAGTACATTACTGGTACTTTATTTTATCGACCCCGTAAGGATGAAAGGCAAAGTTAACCTCGGCGGGATTTGAACTCAGAATGGCAAGGGCCGTTTAATGTTATAATATTATAATATTATGAGTTGATAGATCCAGTCACTGAATTTACCAACTCATAATATTATAGTATTATAACATTAAATCATAAAATATTTTAACACTACAAGTGAAATCATTCTTTTCATTTTTTTCAAATATACCTAACTGTACCAAGGATAATTTATTCTATATTGCTCTGATTGTTGATTATTTAATTAATTAATTCGTCATTGAGCCACATCTTGAATGGTTGCCAAAAACACACACACACATATATATATATATATATATATATATATATATATATATATATATATATATATATATATATATATATATATATATATATATATATATATATATATATATATATATAATATATATATGTCTCAATGGGCTCTTACGACAGTGCTGATGTTTGTGATCTGGTCGGCCTATTCCTCTTACATACACTTAAAGAAAAATTTCCTAACCATATTTTTGGGCTTTATCGCGACGATGGTCTAATACTTTCCCATACCACCATAGGCCATAACTTAGATAGATTAAGGAAAGACTTAATAAAAACCTTCGCTAGTTTTAATCTTAAAATTACTATTGACACTAACCTTTCCAACGTAGATTTCCTAGATATAAACCTAAATTTGCCTACTGCTTCTTATAAACCATACCATAAACCTAATGAAAACTTAAAATATATAAATAAAGAATCTTGCCATCCACCTATAGTTTTTAAAAACCTTATCCCTAATATTAGCCGTAGGATCTCCACCCTCTCTTCCTCAGAAGCTATTTTTAATAAGGCATCCCCTACTATAATAAAGCCCTCCAAAATAGCGGTTTTAGCGAACCGATTAAATACATACCCAACTCTACTAACTCTATTAAACATAAAAACAGGAAAAGAAAAATAATCTGGTTCACACCCCTACTCTCTAGCAGTTAAAACTAATGTAGGCAAAAAATTCCTTGAGCTCCTAGATAAACATTTCCCTAGAACACATAGTTACTATAAGATCTTTAACAGAAACTGTGTCAAAATTAACTATTCCTGCGGTCCCCCTATTAAGTCCTATATCCTCAACAAAATATCACCTAGAGAAAATCAAACTTGCTCCTGTAGAATCAAAAGTGAATGCCCATTACAAGGTAAATGCAACACCAAAGCCATTGTATATGCGGCTAAAGTGACAACCATCAGCAACAACCATCCAGCCAACAGTGAACGATGTGGGTATGACGCAAGACAAATTCAAAACGCGTCCTTTCGACATCCAGAAAAAAGATTTACAACAGCTCTGGCTAGCAGAATTTGGGATTTGAAAGACCAAGGCATCCAATATAAATTAGATTGGTCAATTTTGAACCAATCTAAAGAATATGCTAGAGGAACAAGAAAATGCACGCTCTGCATAAATGAAAAATATTGGATATTGCAAAATCTAAAATCACCAAAGACCTGCCTGAACACAAAGACGGAAATTTTCACCAGTTGTCCACACATGAAATCACACCTGCTTTCCAGCTCATATAAACTTAACACACTTTCAGATACTTATCCTCCATAAACTCTTATTATTCTCTTTTTAAATACCCTTTCTGACTTACTTTCATTTTTACCCTTGTCATTAATTTCATTTATTTTTATTTTTATTATTTTTTTATTTTTATTTTTATTTTTATTTTTATTTTTATTTTTATTTTTATTTTTATTTTTATTTTTATTTTTATTTTTATTTTTATTTTTATTTTTATTTTTATTTTTATTTTTATTTTTATTTTTATTTTTATTTTTATTTTTATTTTTATTTTTATTTTTATTTTTATTTTTATTTTTATTTTTATTTTTATTTTTATTTTTATTTTTATTTTTACTTCACATCCACCAATAACCCCCCCCTTTATTCTCCGATTCACTTTCCATTTTTTACTTCCCCTTTATTTTTACTTCCCTTTTTCCTTCACTAACTGATTACACTTGTCATTTGTGTTTTCCAAACCAGATATATTTTTCATTTTTAGTTTTATTTTTTTATTTTTGCGCAGCCAATCTTACAATTTTATATTTGTACTTACTTATCCACAAGTTTTTTACACCCTGTATCAATATGGATGAACGCCTTAATGTGTGTATACTTTCTATATATGTACATGAGCGACTACGTATGTGTGCGCGCGTGCGTGTATATATATATATATATATATATATATATATATATATATATATATATGTATGTATATATATATATGTGTGTGTATGTATATGTGTATGCGTACGTGTATGTGTCTTTATATCCGTGTTTTGACATCTAGGTTTTATGTTTTGTTCCTTTTTTCTTCTCCCCCCCTTTTTTTACTTACTCATTTTTATTCGTGTGCATGCAAACAGGTCAATATGTGTGAGTGTAAGTATGTGTGTGTGTGCGTACGTATCGAACGTATGGATGTGTAAGTGTGCGTGTGTATATAAGCATGTATATTTTTGCGTTTCTTTTGTGATATGCGTGTCTGTGTATGTATGTACCCTTTTTTGTCTTCTTTTCTTTAATTTTTTCTTTCTAAATTATTGTTCCATTTTTATAAATATATCGAGATTGATACTTTCCTTTAATTATTATACTCCCTTACCTCTTTTACTTCCGCATCTAAGTGTACGTGCGTGTAGGTGTGTTTATGCGCGTGCCTTCATATTCATATTCTTATGATGTATCTATTCTGTCTGTAGATTACAGACATACAGATACATTTGCCCTAAATTTTATATTTACGCACACTTTTTCACTATACGTATACATATGTGCATACACATATATGCACATCTGTGAGCGTATATACATACATATACACACACCTAACTATATTTCTTGAAAGATTATTATATATTTAGTATTCTAATTCATTTGTCTATATCTTTTTTTTGATTTTCTTGACGGGACTTTCCAAGTATTTACCCATGTTTTATATTGCCTCGTCTGACGAACGAATGAAGACGCTTCTTTCGTATTCGCCTCATTCGGGAAACCTCTGGTAATGAGGTAATTATATTGTATTGATTTTTATACATTTAATTTTGCTCTGATACTTACATAGAGCACTCTTCACTTCTATGACCTTTTCTGTTTTCAAAGGAAATTTCAATGCTTATATATATATATATATATATATATATATATATATATATATATATATATATATATATATGACTTTGTCTAGTTTGTGTATATGTAAATCTTTATATATATATATATGTATATATATACACGATTTTTGTATGCGTTGCATACATTTGCTCACTAGTTCAGATATTCTATTTATTTATGTGTTGTGTCCCTGTCGGACAATATGCAAAGTGCTTCGGCCGAGCACAAGTTGCAGGGTCCTCCTCCTCCTGTGTAGAGTACGGCCCTGGTTAGGGTGTGCCAGGGGTGGCTAGAGGGCCTCCTCCTGGGTAGTGTAGGGCTCTGGTAAAGGTATGCCAGAGGTGGCTGGAGGGCCTCCTCCTCCTGGGTAGATTAAGGCTTTGGTTAGGGTATACTATTTTCGCGTAATTGACAGGTGGTTGGATAGGTTTGTTATATGCTTAATTAATAAATAAAATATCTGACCTAATGACCAACTGTATGCACCGCGTACAAAAATAGTACCTATACCTCAAATTAACAGACGATCCGGGAGACTATTGATCGACAGCCACAAAGAACCGTGCTCTCTCTCTCTCTCTCTCTCTCTCTCTCTCTCTCTCTCTCTCTCTCTCTCTCTCTCTCTCTCTCTCTCTCTCTCTCTCTCTCTCTCTCTCTCTCTTTCTTTCTATAAGTAAGTAAAAAACAAAAAACAACAATAAGAAAGAGTGCAGTAAGAACAGTGTGGTATTAGGTTCACGATTGAGAGTGCGGGGGAGAGGGATATATATATATATATATATATATATATATATATATATATATATATATATAATGCGAGCTGTGTGGTTGCATTTAAGTAGAATGAAAACAAAAGTTACGGGTGAAGGAGGGTAATATCCATCGTCAGTTGTCTGCTAGGAATCATAGGTATTTCTTCGCGTTAGAGACAAGATACCTCAGCCTAGGGCGAGCAATAACTAAAATAAGTTATTGGGATAAAAAAGAGGAGAGAGAGAGAAAAAATGTAAACAGACACGAAGGGTGAAGCAACGTAAAGAGAGGAAAAATATCAAGTCAACAACTGATTTCGAACATAAATTCTTTCCTCTCTTTACGTTGCTTCACCCTTCGTGTCTGTTTACATTTTTTCTCTCCCCCCCCCCCTTTTTTATCCCAATAACTTATTTTAGTTATTGCTCGCCCTAGGCTGAGGTATCTTGTCTCTAACGCGAAGAAATACCTATGATTCCTAGCAGACAACTGACGATGGATATTACCCTCCTTCACCCGTAACTTTTGTTTTCATATATATATATGTTAAGGGTGAAAGCAACGATTCTTTGCTTAAACTTTAATCTGTTATTTTAATAAATATATATATATATATATATATATATATATATATATATATATATATATATATACATATATATATATATATACATATATATATATATATATATATATATATATATATATATATATATATATATATATATATATACATATATATATATATATATATATATATATATATATATATATATATATATATATATATATATATATATATATATATAAAGAAAAAGGGATGAAATCGAAAATGCAACTGAAGTCTTATTTTTTTTAAAAATATATATATTTATTTGGTTCCTTTACCGGTTTCGCAGTTCTTCTGCTTTTCAAAAGGTGAGTTGAGATGGAGGGTCTGTGGTTTTTCTCACATCTGAGATGTGAGAAAAACCACATATATATATATTATGAAAACAAAAGTTACGGGTGAAGGAGGGTAATACATATATATATATATATATATATATATAATGAGGGGTACTGGATTGGTAGTATTGGTAGAGGGTCGAACGCCATGCTTGCTTTGACGCATAGAGTTACGGCCCTTGCCATTCTGAGTTCAAATCCCGCCGAGGTTAACTTTGCCTTTCATCCTTACGGGGTTGATAAAATAAAGTACTAGTAATACACTCGGATAATTGCTGGACTTGTGCCAAAAGGAGAAACAATTATATATATATATATACACATATGGAGAGTTATTTACTTTTATAGTAGAAGAATGCATGTTTATTAAATGTTTGAGTTTTGCTAGATAAGTAAATGATTTATATACAAAATATAATAAGAATATAGGAAGCAAGATTATCACGTTTAATTTTAAAATACAAACATTTATGAACACATACTGATGATTATATATGGTTTCATATCTAAATTAATACGTATTAGTATATGAATACTAATACGTATTAATTTAGATATGAAATCATATATAATCATCAGTATGTGTTCATAAATGTTTGTACATATATGTACATATATTTAATTTACTTGTATTGTCAAGCACATTACCTTCGAGGAAGGGGCATTTTCCGAAATAGAATTGCTTTTGTTATGTCATATAAACAAGAACATTTTTCTTTTTTGCGATATCCTCAGTTTTCTCATTTTACGAATTTTGTACATACATATGTAACTTCTAAAATAATGATTATATATTTACTTCTATATATTATGTTTATTTATATTTATGATTAATATAAATTACTACAATGTATCCCGATGTGTATATCTGTTTCAGTTTATGTATTTGTTTCAATGTATATATAAGTTTCAATATGAATGCGTATGTATATGTATGCATGCATTCAGGAGTATGCCTATGGGCGTGAGTGCTTGAGACTGAGCGTGAATGTGTGTGCTTGTGTGTGTAACTGAGCGCGAGTGTATGTGTGTTTGTTTTTCTGTGTGTGTGGGAAGGAGCGCGAGAGAGTGTGTGTGCGTGAGTATTGAAAGAATGTGTATAAAGTGTACCTTCAAGAATACTCATACCTCATTTTTATAACCTTATACAACCATTTCTATTACCCCATACATACCTACACATGCGCATACATTACATGGTTTGTGAAAGCCTCTTCACAAATAACACACATCATATAAACAACAGCATTTTATTCCCATTCCTCCACTGTGTATATACATATATTTTTTTCCTCGTTGAAAATTTGGCGGCAAAAATTCATCAAGTTGAATTGCTGTTTTGATTGTGTTTTCTCACGACTTCATGTTATATCGAGGAAGAAAATAAATGTTATTATCGTTCGAACAAATAGTTACGAAAGTGGTTATTTCTACCGAAAATAGATGCTTTAAAACGATGGTGGTAGGGGTTAGAGAGAAAAAAAAAAGAGCGAGAGAAAGAGAGTGAGGGAGAGAAGAGAAAGAAGGATGTTATGGCAATTGAAATGTCGACACCAACAGAGAGAAGACAATATTGAAAATCACCAGAATTATTGTCGGCATCACTGTTGTAATGTGCTCTATTGTCGAGCTTTTTCATCAATAGAAACGCAGAAAGCATGAAACGATATCTTCATTTTAACTCTACGTGTTTTGCCTTTTTCTCTCTAACTAACT
>OZ024747.1:91534593-91544593 GCA_964016885.1 Eledone cirrhosa
ATATACACACATATACATATATATGTGTGTGTAAGAGAGAGAAAAGAAATATGACGGAAATATAGATATGGATCGTGAGTTGTAAAAAGTTAGTGGAAATTTTCAATTATTCCTTATTTAGCTTTCTTATACACTGAGATTCTGGAAAATATTTTGCATACTTAATTTCCTTACACAACTAATTTTAAATATATTACATTTTCTCTTCAACCACATTTCTTTCTTTACCAAATTATTTCAGTTGTTTAGCTCCAGGTTATTTTTGATCGAGTATTTCACTCCTGACTGTCTCATCTTTTTTTGTGTGGTAGAGAGGTCAACCCTTACGCAACATTGCTTCTTTAAGTTGATGCAGGGAATATTTGACTGCTATTTTTAACAGACCCAGTGATCATGTACAGGATCTCTCGGTTTACAAGCAAATGAAAAATAATTTTTTCTACTTTAGGTAAAAGGCCAGTAGTTTGAAGGGGAGAGGAGAGTCGATTAAATCGACGACAGTGCATTACTGGTATTTTATTTTATCAAACCGGCAAAGCTAACCTAGGCGGGATTTGAACTCGGTACGTAAAGGATCGTAACTCTTATGATAACAATGATAATAGGAAATAAAAGATCGTCACGTAATACCATTTAATCTGTTACAAGATCACTATTAGTAAAGCAAATAATACTTTTGCTCATTTCAAGACCTGCAATCTCTGAAAACATTTTGCAGATAACGTGACTGTTCGTCTCTCATTTCATCACCATGGATATATCTAAGCCAAAGGGTCTGCAGCGCGTTTTACAGAAACTCTTGTTTCTGTATTTAATAATCTACATGTCATCGACGACTTTGCGTGTTGCAAATTAGTAGGAAGCACTGAGGTTGACAGTTACGTGGAAACTGCTGATCCAAGTGCATCTAATCCCTTCACCCAGTCTGAATTCAGTAACTTAGTGCTTGATTTAGAACTTCAAAAACCGTCAGCAGATTTATTGGGATTTAGACTGAATCGCAATAGCCAGCTAGTGCCTGGAATAGCATTTAGTTGTTATTGACGTAGCGAAAACGTCTATTGTAGTTCTTTATGGATGTGTAACTGTTTACTGTTATGGCATTAATGATTTCTTAATGACATTGTCAATATGAATCAGAGACGAGTGGCAATGTTTTATTGACAACAACATTTTGATTGTCACATCAGAACAACTGTTACAGAAACTACCAATACAAATATTATTCAATATAAACAAATTTAAACTGGGTTATAGCTCTTCTGTCTAAACGAAAGTACTTGCCATATAAAGCAACTAAATTAACTAACTTAACTAACTTAAATTAACTAAATTAACTAACAATAGAAAGCATTCCCCTTTAACGATACTGCGATATATATATATATATATATATATATATATATATATATATATATATACACACACACATACACACACACACAATAAGTTGACGGGACTAGTATGGGTTTCTCGGCATGCTCTATAGGTAATGTTAAATAAACTCCTAGAGTAGACACATACCAATTCGCTTCAATACTACACACATAAATGGGTACCTTCAATGTATACCCGTACTCGAGTTTCGGCTCCACTTAATGCAGCAATAGAGTGCACAGCATCCACTGCCTGCATTTATTATGCAACAATGCACAATCAGCGCTTGTGGCTTCATCAGCCGGTTTCGACTAATCAAATAACCGAACGGTCTACAGAATTCGATTGCAGTCCGTGTCGGCTATGACAGTCAATGTGACGGGCAACACAGTAAAACATCAGCAACTGAAATTCCTACGCGTCATCACAATGTTTCAGAAATTAAAGTGACTGTAGGAGACGAAATTCAAATAGTTCCGCACCTAGAAAGTTCCCCTCCGAGGCACAGGTCCGGTAAAGGTTGTTTGTGGAAGACAAATAGTCGCCCATGGATACCAGTCTCTCCTCTCTACACCACCGACGTTGTCCAAGGCAATGGCCGATAAAACATGGTACCAGTGCCGTCGCAACTCATTTCTATAAACTCACATCTACCAAACCAAATCTTAATATCGTGAAGAATATACTTATGAAGAAAATTAAATTTAAAATAATTGTTTCTACTTTTGGGCACAAGGCCAGCAATTACCCAGTGCATTACAGGTACTTTATTTTATCGACCCCGTAAGGATGAAAGGCAAAGTTAACCTCGGCGGGATTTGAACTCAGTCCGTAAAGGGATGTAACTCTATGCTGGAAATACATCCACACTTTTAACTCAGAAATAGTGAACAGATTAATAAAATAAAACTATCCCGTTTTTGTCTGTAGTTTGAAAGAACGAGTTAGTGATTTTAACAAGTGGAAGATGTAAACCTCCAAAGAATTAGAGAATGTGATGCGCATTCATAGACCTTCTCTAAACATCATTACTTCGATATGTACTCCTGGCACATACCAACACTAGAATTAATGTATCAACAATATGTACGAAGAATAATCACAAGCTATTTCCAGCTCCAGCTTTAACCCACAAATATATATCCCTGATCTTACATTTCATGATTTTATAATCGTTGACATCATATATTTTCAAATCTATATTTTTCATATACATTTTCTTTTAGCAGTTCTTCTCTTTATCTCTTACATAAACATATGAGATTTCATTATTATCAACTAAGGGCGGCGGATTAGCAGCATCGGTAGAGGGTCGGACGCCATGCTTTGCAGCAAAGAGTTACGGCCCTTTATGATCTGAGTTCAATTTCCGCCAAGGTTAACTTTGCCTTTCATCCTTACTGGGTCGATAAAATAAAGTACCAGTAATATACTGGAATAATTGCTGGCCTTGTTCCAAAAATAGAAACAATTATTATCAACTATTTATTTCAACATCTATTGTTGAGTGTGGCTTGCAGCATAGTTACGGCCTTTTACGTTCTGAGTTCAAATCCCACCGAGGTTAACTTTACCTTTCATCCGTACGGGGCCGATAAAATAAAGTACCAGTAATGCACTGGTTTGATTTAATCGACTTTCTCCTCTACCCAAATTGCTGGTCTTGTGCCTATAGTAGAAATCAATTTTGAGTATATACAACTATTCCATTGTTAATAAATTGCTAGATTGCCATAATTTATTTAATTCATAACTCTATCATTTGATTTAGAACCACGTGTGGCAATCATGTTCCCTTACTATTAATCAATAGATTGCTTCTATGCTTTAGACAAAATGAGACCCCTACAACTATCTGAAAGATTAGTCTTTCTACGTTTTTAAATTTATCTGATGTCTCGCTACTTAATAACGTCTAGCTGCAGTTCGAAAGGATGGAATATGTTTGAATTGAATAGAAAGATTAGAAGATGCCGTAGCAGAATACCAACTATAGAAGCATAACATGAAATACAGCAAATTGGATTTATAGAGTTAACTATGCCAATCTCTTATCCATTTGTTTATAAAACCAGCATTAACAACTGATTTTAACAAGTTATTCCATTCACTGACAATCCTATCAGAGGAGTGTTCTCTTATTAATAATGCTGCTGAAAACTGTTGAAACATTTTATATTAGTGACCTAATTAAGACTTACACTTGAAAAGTTATAGAGGTTTGTATTATACAGCCAGAAATATATAAACTGTATTAACACTCTTCATACAAGACAGTAACTAGGGGAGTAATTATAACAGTCACCGCCAGTTTATTAATAATTCGGGCTTTTAGATTAGCGAATGCAATCAACGATCAATGATAAAAGCAGCTGTACACGTAAACACATGCATATACACATATACTTGTATATACACATGTACCTGTATATACAAAATCACTCATATGGCTAAACTTACACAAATATGCATACATACTCACATACAGACAAACAGAGAGTCATATATATATAAGTATGCACACGTACACACAAACACACACACACACACACATGTATATATATATATATACATATATATATATGCACACGTACATACGCATACATATATGTATGTATACACACACACACACACATGTACGTATAGGTTATATCGAACATTAATAATTGTTTCCACTTTAGGCACAAGGCCAGCAATTACCCAGTGCATTACTGGTACTTTATTTTATCGACCCCGTAAGGATGAAAGGCAAAGTCAACCTCGGCGGGATTTGAACTCAGATCGTAAAGGGACGTAACTATGCTGGAAAGCATGGCGTCCGACCCTCTACCGATACTGCCAATCCACCGCGCCCTCTACCGATTCTGCCAATCCACCGCCCTTATATCGAACATTAATAATAATGTTCGATTCGTTTGTAAACAAACGGCCCGATTTGAAGCTGTGCCATGCCGGTGACCGATCGTCACCTGTTTATTTAACACTGGCTTTGAGAAAGAATCAACATGTTTCTGGGTCATTACCCTTCATAAGGATTGTATACCTCTGCCATTCTGTACACGAGGGGAGGGGGAGTAGACCAGATGAAGCAGTAGAAACTCACATGATTAGCTTTGCCTTTCATCCTCGCGGGGGTCGAAAAAATAAAGCACCAGTAATACACAGGAATAATTGCTGGCCTTGTGCTAAAAGAAGAAACAATTATTATTATAGATTACCTAATGGTTTCAAATAAAAGAGGAAACTGTTGATGTATTTATTAAAGTATGACTAATGAACTTACTCAAAAGAATACCAAACTGGAAGTCCCAGCTTGCACAGTAAGATAGTCATTCCTTCCAAGTATCTATTGAATATGATATTCAATAGACATTAGGAGAGAATGACTGTCTTACTGTGAAATATAAGACAAACATAAATGAAATGAGGAACAACACAGCCTGTGATATATTTATTGTGATCAGTAAAGTTGTCTGATTAACTATACTTTTTCATGTAAAATGAACATACAACGCCTGACGAATAAAACAGACGTCAGTTGTTCACTACAGGTGACAGGCGACATTATGAAACTTCAGAAGATAAAAGAAATTAGAAGAGGAACCAAGAATAAAGTATTATCGAAAAGCATTGCATACTATCACATTACTGGATTCTAGAGAGTGTGAAAATATTTTACATCTATTATTTTATACAACGTTCAGCGACGTTTAATTTAGTTTCAAAATAGTCAAGAACGTCTACAATTTAGACCTTCTTGACTCTAGATGATATTAAGGCAAAAAAAACAGCTTCCAGTTTATGTCTTGATATCACACAATTTATTTGCAATCTACCACAAGAAACGACAGTGAAATATGTATAGAATACTTCAAACTTTATTTCAAAAGTGAGAAAAGGGAGAATAATTGATGCATTCTATCAGAAGTTTCAGCAAATCTATTGAAATGCAATACGGATGTTTTGACACCTTTGCAATACAAGTCTTACAAAGAGAGAATGAAATAAAGTCTTTATTATCCATCCAGATAATAAAGCAATAACATCCCGAAGGTGTATGCATATATAGATATCTGGATAACATGCTGTAGGTAGAGATGAATCAAAATAAAATAAAATATAGAGAAACACTGTACGATGAGATGAGGGCAATATTAGAATACAAACAGATCTAATTGATAGCAATAAAACATACACACCGTGGTATGATGTCTACCTTCAGTGACAGAAAAATGTAATATAGAATGAGTTAGACCTATGTACCAGTATTACACGGCATCTACCAGGCAAAGGAGAGGAAAAAACTATTGTATGTAACAAACACATTCTACTTAGCAATTATAAATCTTAGGTAAAGAAAAGTGAAGAGAAACGTAGCCGTGTAGCGAGGAAGATCAATGGTGATATATATATATATATAAAGGAGTAGAAAAGAAAATACAAATAAAACAAAAAACCGTAGTTCGAAAATTGGAAAGAAAAAGTATTATATTGGCAATGATTCTAGAACTCAAAAGATATATCAGGAGAGGAATAATGAGATTGGCTAAAAGATGAAATAATAAAGAGAAACATAAAAGCCCTTATCGTGGCTGTAAGAAAAAATGAAAGGACAAACCTTGTTAAAAACAAAATTTGACAGCATCTAGCAAGTTATGTGATGAAAATACTCTACCATATAGGGTACAACAATGAAAGTATAGCGTAAAAACAAAACATCACAAGTCACAAGAATGTGAGGAGAAATATACACCCACGAGGCTAGTGGGAAATTTCGCTTCGAATTAAGTTAAAACCTATTATAATAATATAATAGATACACAAAGCAGAATTTATCCAATGATTCATTTACAAATTTTCTACCTTGGGTAATAGAATGAACTCTATAGATAATAAACACAACCACAAGGATATGGTCCGAATGTGGAAGAGCCGAAATCCCACTGTCATCGCCTCCATCTCTATCGACCTTCCCATCTCTTTGTATGATGGTGAGAAAATGGGGTCCCGCGTACTGGCCTCCCCACACCCCCAGCGGACAGAATGGAGAAGGCGTTTCCCCGGAGGATGGTAAGGGAAATGCGCTGGACGAGCCATTCCATTTCGGGAGGCTGACACCTGCGGCTGGCCAGCACAGCCCCTATGGTGGTGAGTAGGGAGGTAGCCCTAGGGCCACGGACACCAGAAGTCTCCACTGCCAAGGGCACCACCGCAAACCTGTCGGAGAGTAACCGGTACTTGGAGAGAGTTGTAAAGCGCCGGGTGAAATGTCCTTAGTACTTGTTCCGGCTCAAAGCGTTCTGAATTCAAATCTCATTGAAATCAACTTCGCCTTTCATCATTTTGAGCTCCATAAATAAAATACCAGTCGTGTACTAGTTATTTCTCACTCCCCTTCTCCGATCTTCCTCTCTTTCTCCCTTTCTCAATCTCCCTTTCTCATTCTCTCTCTTCTTTTCTCGTTCTCTCATTCTCTCTCTATTATTCTCATTTTCTCTCTTTCATTCTATGGAAGATATCGACTAAAGACTTGTGGGCATCGACAGATGTATAATCAACAAGGCATGGTAACTGTTAGGACGTGGGTCCTACAAATCCATTAGGGATTAAGAGACCTATAAATAGATATACTTAAAAATAACGTATGCTAATACATTGGTTTTGTCGTACTATATGATAAAGAGACGATACTATTAAAACTGCAAACACAGTTATTCAAGAAAACGAGAAGTGGGACTCAGCTTGGCATAATGAAAAGTAAATGTATAGTGTGTGTATATATATATGTATATATATATATATATATAGTATGTTTATCACTATACTGCAAGCAGTCTTAAAGTTACTGTAATTATTAGTATGTCAGTTGTTACAAAAATCATACAGATACGCACATGAGCGCGCGCACGCACACACATGCACACACACACACATGCATACATACACACACGCACAATATACATATTTGTATGTATATCTAAATAAATATATATATATATATATATATATATATATATATATATATATATATATATATATATATATATATATATATATATATATATATATATATATATGTGTGTGTGTGTGTGTGTGTGTGTCTGTATGTATGTCAGGTCACCAGATGGTGCTACTGGTAACATGTATTCCAGTACAACCTGTCCCATGGTCGGGTCGTTGGCGACTAAACTGGCAACCCCACCAAGGTTTCTTGGTGAGGAGGGTGACTTTGGACATCCTACACGACTAAAAGCAAAACCTGTCAAAGGGCAAAGGAGCTCTTAAGAGTCAATGGCCATCCAAAATCACCAGGACAGATGACCCCTTAGTCTTTGTCAAGGCAGAATTCTAGGAGAAGGAAAACTCTGATATAACACCTGCAACCATGATGGTATCCAATGATGTTGACTTGTTCTTCTTTTTGGTAAATATCTTCTTGGTTAAGAGAGTGGGACTGGCTTTGTGCAGTGCCTTTGCTCACTATAAAGCTTCACGGCACAGGCATTGTTTTGTATCTGGAGATCTCTCTGCACTTGTCGTCACAGGGTACCAAGGGCCCAGCACTATGTGTCAATAATTGTCACAAGTGTAGTGTTTGTACCAGAGTTTTCAAGTTGCTGGCTGGACTAAAAAGTTACACTCGTTCAGCGCTTTGGTAGGGGTTCTCCTACATGGATATAAAGTAGTGGCCGTACTCGAAAACGAGTTGGCAGCCACCATGTATGTATGTATATATATATATAATGTGCGCCCGTACCTGTATAAATCTGCATTCATACACTCACACGTACACATATACATACATGTACACATACATACATATATACTTACAATCACACATACACGTGCGTGCGTGCGTGTGTCGATAATTGCCGAATGCATAACAGCTGGTGTTGTACAATGAAATGGTTGTTAGAAGAGATCTTCCTGGAGAAGCGAAATGATCAACAATTAAATACATGTAACTGCCAATGCCTACACATCAAATGTGCAATCAACAGCAAATGGTTGATCTTGATTGTCTACCGTCATAGATTTACATTTCGTCTTCTCAAATGTTATTTTATACCGAGCTAGGCCTCATTGGGAAAAACATTAAGAATTAAAATTCTCCACCCTTGACTATCGGGTCTCTTGTTGAAAATCTTATATTTTTGGAGACTTTTCTAGTTGGCTGCCTTGATTGTTTCCTAACCCAATATAAGTGTTGGGTTCATCAATTTCAGCCGGATACAAGGAGATATATAGATATGTATTGGGGAAAAAAGCTTTTATTTCATTGATATAAACTATCATTTGCCCCTTTGTTTAGTTTCTTAAATTTGAAGTCTAATATCGTGGGGAAGTGTAGCCAAAAGCGGGAAGTGTAAGGAAAGAGGTCAACATCTGAGAGCTTATACCTTGAGTAGAAAATGGCTGACATGTTTTGAAGATGTGATTGAACCGCCGTCAGTTAACTCGTGAAATTAATGTGCATGTGGTTCAGGATTACACACACATGTTCTGGCGCTCCGTCTGTTACGACGACGAGAGTTCCAGTTGATACAATCAATGGAACAGCCTGCTCATGAAATAAATGTGCGGGTGGCTGAGCATTCCACAAACACGTGTGCACTTAACGTAGTTCTCAGGGAGATTCAGCGTGACACAGAATTGGACAAGGGTGGGCCTTCGTATTGCTGGATCAACTCATTTTTACCAACTGAGTCAACTGAAGCAGCGTGAAATAAAGTGTCTTGCTGAAGGACACAAGGGTCGCCGGGAACCGAACACATGACCTTACGATCGTGAGCCAAATACTCTAACCACTAAGCCATGCGACTTCACAACAGACACATGTGTGTGAAAAATGATGCCCTTTCAGTTATAAGTACAACTAATTTTTTTAGAACTGAATAAACTGCAACAACGTAAAATAAATTGGCTTGCCCAATGAAAGAATGAATCAGCTGAATATGCTTTTGTAGAGTGAATTTATAAATCTGATCATTTGGTGGGAGGGGGAGACTGCCGGAGGAAGTGGGGGGTGAAGAAACATGCAAAAACTAATGAAAATATATAATCACTCGTGGCATAAACACACAAACATACACAAACACACACACACACGTCCGCCCGTATGCACACAGACACACACACACACACACACACAAGAAAACAGTGATAAAGTTATGTTTCTTGAGATTATTTTTACTTTTCTTTTTGTAGTGTTTTCATTATTAGAAATGTCATTTTATTTGATAACAAGTCCAGTAACTTTTCAACTAAGAGCCGTTAATTTTCTTCTAATCAATAACCAGGTGGCAATTGTCCGATTTTCTTCTCACCTTCGTGGAAGAATGCAATCAGCCGTAAAATATTTGATATATTTCAACAGCATTGATCCATTTCTGACATAATCGATCGCGACAACATACCAGAGCGAAGCAAAATATAGAACTAATTATTTCTAAAAGAAAGAAAACTTTTTTCAAACATAAACAAAAGCTTGTTAAGCAATGAAATATCATTTCTGAAGGCAGAATAATGATTATGATAGAAGTGGTGATGTGATTATAGTGAAGCTGTTGCTGTGGGTGGTGTTGATATTGATGATGTGATCATTAGTAGTGATACTGGTTGC
>OZ024747.1:91549593-91574593 GCA_964016885.1 Eledone cirrhosa
AATAATTTAATATATATAAACATTGTTAATATGTAAGGTAAACATACTTAACCATTTGATGAATGTTATGGTAGAAACCCACATATTTATTTAAGGTAACATTTGAGATTCATGTTCTTGTAATTGATGGATTCCGTTAAATAGAATTACTACTGGTGATATTGATTCAATGCAACTTCATTAAAATCCTACTCCCTTTCCATTATTTGAATCTACGGTGGGTTGGCAGTATCGTTAGCGGGTCCGACGCCATGCGTCGACGCATAGTTACGGCCCTTGCCATTCTGTGTTCAAATCCCGCCGAGGTTAATTTTACCTTTCATCCTTACGGGGTCGATAAAATAAAGTACCAGTAATGCACTGGGTAATTGCTGGCCTTGTGCCAAAAGTAGAAACAATTATTTGAATCTACGGCGGATTGGCAGTATCGTTAGAGGGTCGGACGCCATGCGTTGACGCATAATTACGGCCCTTGTCATTCTGTGTTCAAATCCCGCTGAGGTTAACTTTGCCTTTCATCCTTACGGGATTGATAAAATAAAGTATCAGTAATGCACTTGGTAATCGCTGGGCTTGTGTCTTGTGCCAAATGTAGAAACAATTATTTGGATCTACTTGTTTGTTAAGTATCTATTTAATTTTAACAGTGGTAGAACGAATCTGACTACTGGACTAAAAGTTTCTTGTTGTTTCAAAGATAGAAGCCTCAACCAAATCATCTCATAATTTAAAGGCGAGTGGAGGTGAGAATTTAAGTCATAACCCTCTAAGCTGGACAAATACCACAGAGTATCATCTCCGATGCATTAATAGTTCCACAAATTTATTTATTTATGAAAATGATGACATTAAAAGTGGACTGCGATAGGATTTGAACTTCTTGTGACACTAAAGTCCGCCAGATGCAGACTGCGTATCAACATGAGATATTTTTCTCCACAAAGTTCGATCACCAGCAGCAGAGTTCAAAGAGCAAATATCAAGTCCAGATTTGAACTTAGAGTGCACAAAGTCGGTGCCAAAACCATCAAGCATTTAATTCATCGATCTAACAACTCATTCAATTCGTACTTATTTCTGAGTAGAAATGTCATCTTTACTATTTATCCCTTTAGGACCGAGAACAAATTAACTGTTAAATATATGAAGATATTCAAGAAACGTATGACCCTCTTCTGAACTGTTGTGGCCTTGTTATTATTTAAGATCTCAATATTTATATATTTTATCTTTTGATAAACTTGAGAAGGATCTGAACAATTATAAACCTCTTTTTCTCCTCTCTCAATATGAAACCTAATACTTTCGAATGTCGTCATATCTATGCTGGAATCTGGAATTAACCTTTAATGAACAGCTAAAATAAATAAATATTTCAACCATATAATTATTACAGAAGTTTCTTTCAATTTCCTGACAACCAGCAAGCGCTTCGTAGTTCAACATACAACTATTTTAAATGTATATTGTATTCCTTTTACTTTTAATTTTCATAGATGGTAGAGCATTTATAAAATATTTAGTATCCAAGTGCTGTTTATTTTCACAATATTTCAGTAACTGGTCAACTACCAGCTGTTTTTTTTGCTAGATTTTCATAAATATATTACACCTCAACAACTGCACATTTTCTCATGCCCTTTAGGTTTCACACCCAGTATATCCGGAACTTGTACTTCATATTGATATATTATTTTAGTAAACGCCATTGTTCAAGATTACATGACTAACAAACAAATGTAAGAATTTCCATATTCACATGCCTTCAAATTCATCATAATAGGTAAATAGAAACTTATTTTGCCACATATGATTTTATGGCTTTATCTAACAATTTAACACAGGTTGTGGTTAATATCTACTAGATAGTGTCGATCTAACTATCATAATGCCAACAGAAATTGGAGTGATACATATGTAGATAACATACTTTATACCTAGAAAGTCTCAAATGTCTAACTAACTATATTTGAATAATATCTTTATAATAAACCAAAGCTAAGTTAGATGTGATCAAGGGAATATATTCACAATATAAAGAGTGGTGGGCTCATGCACGGAGATGCTATAAAACAGCTTTAAAAATAGGCTGAATACCCTTAAATACAGAAAAAGAAACAACCAACGATCGCTACGCGGTACCGACCTCCGTATCTTCCAGATACCGGTATACAGGGTGTTATTCCACGTAGCGGCTGATGCAAACTTCATTTCCCGTCTTTAAGGGTCTTCACTCTATTTTATAATCTATTTTATAGCATCCCCACACATGATCACCCCTTTCTTTATATAAACTATATCCACTCGGCGCTTCGTAAAAGTCTGAGAGATCTTCAAATAAAACAAATGAAATAACTTACTGCAAATACTACATTGTCGGCCACCTTTTTGAGAAATATTACAGGGTCCTTATATAAGTAAATATATTTTATATAGTACTCTCGCCGACAATACCTCTTGCATATATATCATAGACTGTGGTCTGGTTTTATAAACTCTTACTTTGAAATGTTAAAAAAATGATACACAGTCCGCAATTTCCAATACTTTATGTTTTACCTTATACGCTGTTTTATTTACATTTTTCAAATAATTTCTGATAAATATTTTTGTCGGGTATATTATCACTGGAATTACGTAAAAGTAATAAAAACCATGGAGTTTGTGTATCGATTCAACATAAGAATTGACCAAGAATACTTTCTATTAGGACAAAGGGATATTTTAACGAATATCAATAACGACCAAACCTCCCTCTGGCAGTAGACATTTGAACGTTATTATCTATTTCTAGTAACTCTCAGATATGTACAGATAATACATAAGAATCATTTGTACAACAAATTCAGGAAATATACAGGCAGAAACACACAGCAATACATTATACTGTCTTTTATTAAGGCTTCGAGATATTCCTTTTCATTTAAGAATAGATTTTGTCATTGGTCTTTGTCACTATAAGTAGAGATTCAAATCCTGAAGACAGCTGCATTTTCTAAAAGAGCCTCTATCTCATAAAATATTTGGAACATTTGAAATATTCCATTTTTAGTAATATATGGAAACCAGTTTGAATGTATACTTTGCACAATCTATGTACATAAAAAGTGTGTCTTATTCTATTAGAATTAGACTGAAGAACACGTCACAGCTACTTGTTTGTGTGTGTATATTTATAGCAAAGTTTAATGGGCTTCCACTGATGATTTATAAGCGCCCACCTAAATATATTCTTACATGAATGTATATTAGGCTTCTACATAAACTGGAAATATTCTCCCAATTTTGTAGAAAACTTATAATGAAACAATTGTTTGGAAAGAGAGATATATTTTAACTTTAATTATATCTCATAAAATAATACAACTGGCTTTTCCACATAATACATATTGTTAGCACCCCAAACACTTAAATTGGGATTATATTAAAATATAACATAATGTTTGTTGAGTGAGATGGTTACCAGTCAGTGTTTAGCTTTAAACTATCTCTGTTATTGTATTAAATATATATATATATATATATAGAATAAGGAAAAGCGAAGTAGTTTCAGATGTTCAAGTCCTTTAATAATAATGCTGTGATATATATTTCAGTGACGACACTGGCCACACTGTTCTGTGCGCGAGTGTCGGGTCATCATCAGACAGCTTGTTACATAATAAGGTTATGTTTCCGAGGCAATCCAAATTGGATCGATATGGGAACGGATGAATTGCATGTTTTGGGGTTTTTCATCCGCTCCCTTGACAAGGGAGCTTCCAAAAGTTCCAGACAGCTTCCAGACAGCTTCCAAAAATAATGGTCGCTTATAATAGGGTACGTCAAAATTATTTATAAAACTGTTTATATATTGTATTTTATCCGACGAAGGCATGCCATATTTTAATATGGTATCCCTGAAATATGTATAATGAAATAAATATGGTTTTATAAATATAGTTTCCATTTGTTTAATATCGTATATCTACTCCAAAAACTTGTCGAGTGCTTTATATCAGTTATAAAATATTTACTTGTTGTATCCCAACAATTTTAAATAAAACTTTTGCATATATATATATATATATATATATATATATATATATGTGTGTGTGTGTGTGGTATATATGTTTGTGTATGAGTATACCATGAGTTCACGAAAAGTAGTAAAAGTAGTTACGTAGCATACGGCACATGACTAATTTTGAAGGATTTCCTTTGAGATTGAAAAAAATAGTAAATATCAAATAAAGTACAATGAATAGTAGTAGATGCAACGATAACTGAACTTAACGTATTTTCTATCTTCCAGTGGGTTAAAGATTTAAAGATAAAAAGAGAGGTAAATTTAAAAGCTATAACAAAAGAATTAAGCAATGAATATTTTATGAACTCAATATCTAACAATATCTAACGATTGTGCATGGAAGCTCAAGTCCAGTCATATTTTCATGTATAGGTGCAGTAAGAAACAAGAAATAATGTTTATAACAAAAAAAAAAATAGATGCTCACATTAAAATAAGTCAGAAAAGAACATCAATAAAACTAGTAACACAATTCAAAATATGACGTGTTCATAATAGAACATTGGTAGATACGAAAATAATGAAATGCCTGAATAGTAAAGTAAGTAAAGTAATAACTAAAATGAAAGAAAGTGGAGCAAATACAGCGTATTAATAGTATAATAATTACTTTACGAATCAAATAACTCTTTTATGTATATATTCTATTTGCCATGTTGGAATAGTAATTTTCCTAAATATGCTTGGATTGTGGTAGGTTAACACTCCTTCGGTCTTCAGACATTCAATAATATGCATAATATATTGAAAATCACATCACTTAGAAAGCCAATGGGGTACTATAGTTCTGGAAAACATACAACACAAAAAAGCCAGTTCAATTGAGAACTAAATATTGCATAATATTTTGGTGCTGTTTTTTTTATTGCTAAGTATTATAATGGATTTTGCTGTTACTATGACTGTTTTCAACACGCTGATGCATACGTGTAAATGTGTGTGTTTCGGTGTATATCTATATGCATATATATCTATATCTATGAGTATATAAATATTTATATGTATGAGTATATAAACACTTATATAAATACACACACAGATATACATTAACACAAATAAACATGCATGCACAACAACAAAAAAAAACACATACACACACACATTTACACAAACATACATACACTCACACAAAACGTAGCAAATGAAACGCCAATTGCTGTTTTGCTATAGTTTTTTCACCATCCTTTTTCATCCTTTTACACACAAACACACACACATTGTGTGCGGATGGACAGACGGAATTCGCCCAAATTTATATATAAATTCTTAGTGTTGTTGGCTGCTTAAATTCATTTTGTGCTATTAACCACAGGGAAGTTTTGTGTCCGTTATATACACTGCCTCTATTAGAAACGCTCCATCACACCGTACGAAGAAGGTAACAGGAATAGAGAAAGCGTTGACGGACTCTACCAATCCTTCTACAGGTGGTGTTGCTCTATGTTTTTCATAACTACTAACAACACTGCTTCTATAATGACACTTCATGAAACATCGCTGCTACTGAGGATCTTATTTGGATCATTTCACTCTTAAGGTTTAATTTTTTATGTCTAAGACCATGTTTTTGTTCCCGAGACACCTACTACTAATAACGATTTCTAGCATAATCACAAAATAAACGTTTCAGGGGAAAGTGAATCTGATTTATCTTGATTCAACTAAATACTTGATTCAACTAAAACAAGCGCCATCGACTTCGAAGAATTTGAGCACAGAATATAGGAATACGTAACTAAATAATTGTTTCTACTTTAGGCACAAGGCCAGCAATTTAAAGGGGAGGGGAAGGTCGAGTAAATCGCCCCCCACCCCCAGTACACACTACTGGTGCTTTATCGACTCTGTAAGGATGTAAGGCAAAGCTAACCTCAACGGAATTTGAACTAGGAACGTAAAGGGCTGTAACTCTATGCTGTGAAGCATGTCGTTCGACGCTCTAATTAATATAATACATTATGTATGTCAATATAATAGTACTTGTGACGCTAAACTCCGCCAGTTGCAGACTGCGCATCAACATGTGATATCTCTCTCCACAAAGTTTGATCACCAGTAGCAGAGTTCAAAGAGCAAAGATCAAGTCCAGTCCATAAGTTGACATTATCAAGCCATCGTTTGGGCTGCCGGCCTCTGCTTCTCTTACTCTCCAACCTTCCTTCCAGGCATAACCTACTCACACCACAGGTTGATCTTTTTGTATGACTGTATAGTATGAGTATTCTTGACTTGACAATTGATGTAATTGGTCTAAGGTTAGTAATGTTGAGCAGCCCACTGATACAGATACGGTCGCTGAGCCTCTTGCCAGTCATAAGTCTCAATATAATAGTGCTACAGTTAATAATTGTTTCTACTTTTGGCACAAGGCCAGCAATTACCCAGTACATTACTGGTACTTTATGTTATCGACCTCGTAAGGATGAAAGGCAAAGTTAACCTCGACGGGATTTGAGAAGGAGTCGATATCACTGATACCTGTATTTGACTTGTACTTTATTTTATTGATACCAGAAGGATCAAGAACAAACTTAAACCCGGCTGGATGTGAACAGAGAACGTAAAGAAAGGTAACTAATGCTGCAAAGCATTTTGTAAGACCCTCGAAAGAGAGGCACCAATCGACTACCCCTACTGCAACTATTACTCTCAACGATTGCTCGTAATACTATCATTTCTTAGGGTGAGGTGCCTTATAAGATATATTTCTATTCCGTAATAATTTACTCGAGAACATAAGCATACATATACAGCATTTCAATTCCACCTTTTCGTTATCTCTTTGTAGAAAGAGCATAGACACACAGACACTCATACGCACACACATATATATATATACATACACATATATACATATACATATACATACATATATACATATATGTACATATATGTATATATATATATATACATATATATACATATATATATATATACATATGTATACATACATATATATATACATATATATATATATGCATATATATATATATACACACAGACACACGCACATATATATATATATATATATATATATATATATATATATATATATATATATATATATATATATATGTATATATATATATGTATATATATATATATATATATATATATACACACTTGCAAGAAGCTCCCATAACGACCAACTAAAAAGAAAGTGCTTTGATCTGAAGGCCCAACTCAGTAATGGCCAACAAGAGAGGAAATGAAGAAAAATAGAAGACGTAAAAGAAAAAGCGTTAGAGCATGGAGGACGGAATGGTATGAATGTCTAGTGGAAATGTACATCTAAAGTGGATCAACTTTGGTCATTAAATTGTCGTATTTTTCTTTGTTTGAAGCTAAACCTACATTCAAAATGTCTTATAACTATATACATTCATGCGTACATATGGTCAAATATATACATATATATATATATATATACACATATGTATATATATATATATATATATATATATATATATATATATATATATATATATATATATATATATAGGAGTAAGTAAGACCCCGACGGCTGAGCTCAAGCCGTTTCGACGGCTAATTCTGTACTCAATTAGCCGTCGAAACGGCTTGAGCTCAGCCGTCGGGGTCTTACTTACTCCTATTACCCACTCTACTACACTAAGTATTGAGTACTTTGGTGCGTTATGGTCCACCTGGTTCCTTACCACTTTTCCTTCGCTATATATATATATATATATATATATATATATATATATATATATATATATATATATATATATATATGTATATATGTATGTGTGTGTGTGTGTATGTATATATATGTGTGTGTGCGTATATGTATACATATATATGCTTATACTCACATGTATATATGTTCACACGTATATATGTATCTATATCTCTATATAACCTTATATGCATGAGGGTGTATGCATGGACGTTTAATTCTGCGTGTACAATTAAGCGTATACACACAAACACGCATATATATATATATATATATATATATATATATATATATATATATATATATATAGTGCAAATTTATACGGGAACAAAACAGAGAGGCAGACAAATAAAGGTTTATTATATTCACGATTAATTGAAATGCTTTAAAATACACAACACAACAAATATTGGCAAGAAAAAGACTCAATACATGTATAGACTCATGTATTTATTGCTATAAGAAAGTTGCCAGTTACGTGGTTAGATAAAATCCATAATCTCGGTTGATCATACTTGGAGACCAAGTGGGATCATGTAGACTCAGTTGACTTTCGATAGGACACCCTGGAAGGCATGTCTAAATAATCTACCTCATTGTCGATCTCAGAAATAAGTGGCCGAAGAAAAAGAGGCTGACTTCCTTTCGAGGTTGATAAGATACCAGTAACTAACTCACTAGGTTTCCTCTTCTCACAAATTGTTGGCCTTGTGCCTAAATCAGAAACGATTATATCTTAGCTACGATATCATTTCTTTATATACTGTGGAGCAGTTTTATTGCAAACCTCTTTTTATAATATTTTATTTACTCATGTTTGAATTGAATTTTGCCATATATCTTTAATTATTGTTCCCACACCCTAATTATTGCTGTTTCTTACCACATCCTCTCTAACTTCTTTAGTTCATATTTCGTACTTATGTTTATCAGTGTTCTATTCTCCTTTTATTATCATGCAACTTACCTTCGTAATATTATTTTCTGTGGCTATGGAAAATAAACTTAATTGTTTTCAAAGCTGGAGGCAGGCATTTCAAATGCAATGACTACGTTTCCTATCTACTCTCACCAATTCAGTTGGCTTCTAGATAAGAAGTTAATAACAATAACCTATATTATTACCAAGAACAGTTATATATATGATAGCTAATTGTATATTACTATACTTGGAGTGGTTAGCCTGATTTTATAAAATGTTCATAATTAAATTGTTTTATTATAGACGCATTATATTCATGCGTAACATGTTGATTAGTTCTCATTGTACCTTGTATTATATATTAAGGGCGGTGGATCAGCAGAATTGGTAGAGCGTCAGACACCATGCTTTGCAGCATAGTTATGGCCCTTTATGTTCTGAGTTAAAATCCTGCCAAGGTTGGCTTTGCCTTTCATCCTTATGGGGTCGATAAAATAAAGTACCACTAATGCACTGGGATAATTGCTGGCCTTGTGCCAAAAGTAGAAACAATTATATATTAATTGTTGAGTTGTTGTATGTCTGTCTTTGGTCTAACTGCTTGTTTATTGTCTTGTCTGATGACTATTATAGTATTTTGGTTATCTACAAGACTATCTTAGTACATTTTTTCAATCAAACGTCATTTATCATACCAATATACTCAGTGAATCAATGCATTGTAGTCCTGTTGAAATATTCAGATTTTGACCAGGATCAGTTTTATTTATTACATCTATTATTTGACATATTCTGTATCAATTGTGTGCTGCTTTTATCAGAGTTAATCCCTCCATTTATATTTGTGAAATACATACGATTACCCGAATATACACGCCATAGCGATATTACATAATATACAGAACGTACACACAACATAGGAACATGAAGCTCTGCACATGTTGTATACGGAGTGCTGTCAATAGAACAGAAAATCTAAATCCCACCCGATATAATCCGCCCCAAGTATAATTATAACGTTTGTTTGTTTTATATTTGGGAAATTTCTCCATTTCTTTACGAGACACAATATCGTTCCCTGGTCGGCTATTGCAGCAATACTCTTCGCATTGTCACTGTTTCTGTGAACTTACTCTGTAAAGTCGTTTTTTTTTCCATTTTTCTGAACTTTTTCTGATACATATTTACACTAACTATTTTCTGTTACTATCTAACAATACTAACGTAACATCAAATGTATTAAAGAGCTACCACTGTCTCGACTAAGACTTTCCTGTCAAAGACCATGACAATAATTGTTTCTTACATTATCTGTATTTTCTCAATGTATTTTGTTTCTGTTTAAACAGTTGGCAGTTTCTGGTAGGGAATTATTAACCATTTGCCACAATCAAGAAGCCTTTATTATCGGCATTGTGTTTTGTACTTCTCAGCATGTACTGCCAATTTCTTTCGACTATATCCACCATGTTTTCTACAGATATGGCCCATAGCTCTTATATAACATTTACTAGAACACTCTTTAGCTTTTTCACAATTTCGTTTGTTTCTGTTCTCAAATGTCTGTCATTTCAACCAATTTCTTGCATTTGTTCGCTCATTTGAAAACGGACAGTTTATAGCTATCTTTATTACACTCCCATTGTTTATACTAAACAGTTTTGTAGTCATAGGGTTTTATTTTACAAGAGTTTTCTAATTACAGAAGATACTTTTCTCCATGCGTGCATGGTAAAGATAAGCTCTCTATTTTAGAGATTTCTATTTTAAAAGCAATTAATATTTTTCGTGCGCTTCATTTTGTTTGCATTTAGGGTATATTTGTGAAATAGTATAGCTATAGCTTATTAATGGAACATCCTATTAACTTACTGTTTTCTATTTAGTCCCGTTTTAGGTATTAACTCTGTTTTTATAATATTTATTTCTAACTATTCTTTCATGTATGTGTTGTAATCTATCGAATTCATTAATTCTTAATTATACATGACAGTTTGGTTTAATTTTCTTATATAATACGACATTGTTATTTTTAATTGTTTTTCTTTTATTCAAGGTATATTGCCGTCGTCTTCTACCCTGAATGTTATATCAGTTTTTCTTGCAAATCTGTGTACTCTCTATAGCTGTATTTTACGTTGTTCATCATTATCAGTGTACAATTTAATGTATTCTATATATAAAAGAATATTGACTATCTTTCATATTATTTCTGTTTGACTCTAGTTTGGTTTAACATGTGGATTAAATGTGTCAGTTACAGGTGGAAAAAGGAAATGAGTAATGTTTTCGATTTCCTCAGAAAATGATATATATATACATGTATATTATTGGTGCTATGATACCAGTGGTTAATGTTTACATGAACCACACGTACTGTTGAAATACATGCTATTCTCAAACCTGCCTTTTGTCTTCTTCAAATATTGCTTATGGCTGTGTTGTATTTGTTCTTTGGGAAAATATTTGTTTTTACAGATATTTATTTCTCATCTTTTATAATATTGCAATGAAAATTTTGTAAGCTGTAGGAGTGTATGTTTTCGGCTTGTAGTGCATTTGCCGCTTTTGTAATCTTCAATAATACATAGTGTCTCCTCAGTTAAATACTCATGTCTGATTCCCAATTCTCTCAATAGGTTATTAAACATTTTGCTAGTACTTTATATGTGCTTCCTGGCCATTATAATCAAAATGTTTAGATGTTCTTATTTTCTGCGGCTTAAGATTTATTTTGTGTAGCATATGGACGAATAACTGAGCTGCTGTATCCTCCAGGGTTATTTAGCTACTTCCTTTATTGTATTGAACACATCTCACTGATGAGGAATACATTGTGGTGAACACGCAGCCTTGTTGCTGGTGCGGCATTGATTTTTATTACATTTTTACCTAGTTCTTTATAAAATCTTTTCGAATTGAAACGGAATGGTTGTCACCATTTATAATAATGTATTCATTCTGATTTACCAAACCTCTCTAGTTTCAAGCGTTTTTAGACGTTGAATATTTCATTTTTATGTTATACTAGCAGAATGGCCCGAGGTTGCTCGGGATTTGCTCTAGGGTTCTTATATATTTGATATATCTTTATCCTTATAGAACCTCGTGAAATAAATACGTTTGTTTATATTTTGTTATTGTGTATGCAAAAATATCTGTACACGAATATATAATTATATATATATATATATATTAAAATAACAGATTAAAGTTTAAGCAAAGAATCGCTGCTTTCACCATTAACGGGATCTTCTGAAACTAAAAAAAAATCAATCTGTGAACGCAGAAGTAAATATTTCGAAAAACGTTACACACACTATATATATAGCGATATCTCTCTATAATTCTTAGTCTTTCTTTTTAGATAGATACATAGATATAACTTTGCGCCCTTATAATATCTGTCTGTATGTCTGGCTGTCTGCATTACGACATTATGATGCTGTGCTGTGTGTGTATATATATATAGTGTATATATATATATATATATACACACACACATATATATACACACATTATATATACATATATATACACACAGCACAGCGTCATAATGTCGTAATGCAGACAGCCAGACATACAGACAGGCCGAGGTTAACTTTGCCTTTCATCCTTACGGGGTCGATAAAATAAAGTACCAGTAATACACTGGGTAATTGCTGGCCTTGTGCCAAAAGTAGAAACAATTATAAGGGCGCAACGTTATATCTATGTATCTATCTGAAAGGAAAGACTAAAAATTATAGAGAGAGATCGCTAAATCGCCTAATGCGGTACCTAGGGCATTGAAAATTTGAAATTTCTTTTCTCAAAATACTCACAGGACCATAAGTATTACATGTGTAAAGTTTGAAAACAATGGGTTGGGTGGTTCTCGAGTGTTATGGAGTCAGACAGACATTCTCTATTTTAGATATAGATATTTCTCTACTTCTTGTTTATATGTTTTCATTTTGTCTTTACTCTATTGCTTACATCTTTTCTCTGTATATTTGTTTTCTGAATTGTTTATTTGTATTTCAGTGCTCCTATATATGTAAGTTTGAGGGCCAATCTATGTTCTTTTTGTAGTACTGTTGCAGCTGCATATATTGCTACGTTTAACCTTATGAATGTTATATATGTTTTTTATTTGTTTTTATTGTTATCGCTATTTCTTCATTCAGTATTTACTATCCACAAGAAGCGTTTGCGTTAATATTCTTAATTGGTTTTCAGTTTTTTAACAATCTACACCTATATATCATTATCACAATTACTGATTCTAGAAGTTGCTGTTTTTAAACCTTTCTCATATTCAAATTTATTCATAAATATTGTATTTTTCTGATACACATTTTATTTCTACCAGAATTTTGTAGATGATATAAGATTTGATTTCTTTCTGTTTTGCTATTTACTGCGTGTTTTAAATATGCTTGCCCATTTTTGTGATTTGCGTTCTGAATATTTGTAATCGTAATGTTTGATTTTAGTTTGTTAATTATGTTTTTAAGTATTCTATTTCACACATGTAGAGTGCACTGCACAGTATTCTGAATTGAGTGCAAGAATTGCAGGAGCTGGTGCAGTAATACGCCAGCTTCAGCATTCAGTAATCAGAAGGATGATAGGCGTAAAAACCAAACTCACTACCTTCAATTCGGTAATGACAGAAAGAATACGATCGCGAATGCAAGTGACCGAAATGGAATTTCTCCGGGAGCCTTTGCAGTAACGTTACTCGATAGCATGCGTAGCTCGGAAATCAGAGGGACACTCCAGGCAGAGCCGCTCCGAATTGAGGGATCACAGCTCTGATACTATAGGCATGTAGTTATAATGTATCAGGAAAGAATTGCTGAACAGATTTTACCGGCAAAACCAAACGGCAGAAGACTCAGGGATAGACCGCGAGCAAAATGTATAACATGCATTAATTTGGCTGGTCTCGATTGGGGATCCAGTCGGATCAGTTGGAGACGGTTGCTTCTGACAGGACCTGTTAGGAATGTTTGAGGACTCTGCCTCCACCACTCTATTAGGAATAAGTGGGCGAAGAAAAAAAAGTATTCTACTTAGACATAATATTTTATTAGATGATATATATATAGTTTTCACTAAGGCATACTTATCTGATTTAACAGGAATGGTGTGAAATTATGTATTATTACTTAGTACGTTTGTCGTTATAGTTTGAACCTATTTTACACTTTTTCATATTTATCTTTCAGACTAATATCATATTTATTGCTAAGACGAAGACATAGTTGTTCAATGATATTGAGATTATATTGCATACCCTTTGAAAGTTTGTGTATATTTCAAAATCCATTTTAGCATTTTTTATTTTTTATTTTTATGTTTCATATTTTCTTTAAATTTATTTTAGTAACTTTCTATTATAAATCTATAATTCGCTTCAAGAAAAATTACATAAATATTAAAACATAATATATCAAATTCCTAGCAATGCATATTTTATAAGTAGCATTTTGAAAACTTGCATATCTTTTCGGTGTTAACTGCTAAAACACACAGTTAAACAATATGGACATAATGAAAATAAACTTTAATACTAATTACATCAAAACTGCATCTGCTGAACCAAACATAAGATATTATTTAAATGCACCTTACGTTACATATTAAATATGTAGGTTCTATACTTTTCAACATTTCAATACTAGATAATACAAATCATAAAAGACGTTTAATTTCTCTGATTTAGGCAGAATATTTATATATAATAGAGATGTAACACTAACACGGCATTAAGCATAACATATGTGAATACGAAAGCATATAAAATATTTCTTCTTTGGTAGCGAGGCTCCCATGTTTCGTCTGTATAAACATAAAGTATATGCTTTCATATACCTTTTCATTATACATAAATCTGTCTTATTAATACTACGAATTAATTATATTCAGACAAGTTCATACTAAATGTGCCTTTCCAGCTGATGTTTTCTATTAGCTATTTGTAAATGAGCATCTCCAGCACATTTTCATAACTCAAGACCTATATAGATTCTTGTCTCTTTCCATGTTAGTGTGAATGAATGTGAAAGAATCTCAGGGATGAGACATTAACAAATCTTGAAAGAGCAATGTCTGACATTCCCGACTGCTCCTGACATATCTGTGACGTTTTCACAGAGGAAAAAAAAGAAAAATATTTTTCTCGCAACGTAAAAATGTTTTTTTTTTTTTTTACACTCTCTTGGTACCAATCAATCAATAATCAATCAATCAATTTATATATATATATATATATATATATATATATATATATATATATATATATATATATATATATATATATATATATATATATATATATATATTTATATATATATATAATATATATATATATTTATATATATATTTATATATATATATAATATATATATATATATGCATACATACACACACATATATATATATATATATATATACACACACACACACAAATATATATATATATATATATATACATTATGTCTGATGTATTTTTGTTTATCTGTTTAATGTATGAGTAGCTATTAGCTAGTTTGCACCTGTTTCGAAGCTTTATATCCTAAGTATACAACTTTAATAGAAAAAATGAATTAAATAATATAAAATGTGATAAATTATATAATAATAATAATAATGATAATAATGGTAATAATAATAATAATAATAATAATAATAATAATAATAATAATAATAATAATAATAATAATAAAACAAAACATAAAACAGGAAAAATATATATGATATATCGATATTTCATAGATAGTTTAAATGCCCTGCGGGTGTATGTGATATTCTTTACATTTTGCGCCAGTATTATTTCTGAAGAATAGAATTGTATATATGTATATATGTGAGTGTGTCTGTATATATATATATATATATATATATATATGTGTGTGTGTGTGTATGTGTATATCTGTGTGTGTATATGTGTGTGTGTATATATATGTCTATACGTGTGTGTGTATATATATGTGTATATATATGTATATATATATATGTGTATATATATGTATATATATGTATATATATATATGTATATATATATGTGTATATATATATGTATATATGTGTATATATATATATATATATGTATATATATATATATATATATATATATATGTATATATATACTATTTGTAAATATGTGTGTGTAAATACGTATATGTGTGTGTATATATGTATATGTGTGTGTGTGTATGTATATGTGTATGTATATGTATATATGTGCGTGTATATAATGTGTGTGTATATATATATATATGTACATATATATATGTGCGTATATATACGTATGTATAAATATATGTACATATAAATGCGCGTATATATATATATATATATGTGTGTATCTTCGGGAGATTTGATATATTAAGCAAATATCATTTTCAAGAATTCAGAGACGTGAGACGGTGCTAAATGTAAATCGACGGTTCTAGAATTTCATGAACCCCGCATAACCTCGCATCGTTTGCCCTTTCTTCAAATAATAACTTACCATTCAGTGAGAAAAAGTAAACTCTTATAGTCATTGCCTACCAATTTTCACATGATTAAATATAAGGGTGAGATCATTATAGGTTATCAAATGTGGAAGTTTAATTGCTGCGGAACTATGAAAGGGAAATTCTTCAAGTATTTGTAAAGATACCCTATCTAAAAAAAAAATATTATGCTTAAAAAAAGAAAGAAAAACATGAAGTATGGAAATACATATTGCCAAAGGTAGTTGTGTGAGGTAAATTTAGTGGAACCAGGAATGGAAATCGTGCCGGTGTTAATGTCTAGATGTACACTGCTCGTCATATGTAATGTCATAATAATGTACATTGCAGTTAAATATAATAAATATGTATGGCCGTCGTGCAATATCCTATGTGAACAATTTTTAATTTTCAAAAATCGGCCTCGCCATCCACCAGCGACACGATCATAGATGAGGACATTTCAAAGAAGGAAAAATACACTCGGAAACAAGAAAAAATTGACGGCTTAAATGCTAAACCTGTACACAGTGATATTCGCAGCTAAAGATTCATTACTATACAGGATACGTAGTCGAATGGTTAACTAATATATTGTTTCTACTTTTGGCGCAAGGCCAGCAATTACTGGTACTTTATTTTATCGACCCCGTAAGGATGAAAGGCAAAGTTAACCTCGTGATTTGAACTCAGACCGTAATGGGACTTAACTAACCCTCTACCGATAATGCCAATTCACCGCCCTAATATGTGAGTTCGAGGATGCTCGTTTCCCGTCCACTGTATTTCGCTCTCATCAAATAGATATCATACGGAGGTGCAATTCCAAAGTGTAGAATACAACTTTCATTCAGCCTATATTCTGTGTTCCAGACTCTGACAGCCAACGTCATGTACTCCATCACAGTTAATACCTCCGTACAAAATAGAAATAACGCCCCTAATTAATTATGTGAAAATGAATATTTTCTTTTTAAATTATTCTAGTGCATCGATCGTACTTATAGGTACTTAATGCAGGGCGTTTTATGCACCAAAGTGTTGTTGCTGTTATTTAGCTTTGAATGAGGGGGGTGGATTGGCAGAATCAGTAGAGTATCGGCCAGCATAGAGTTACAGCCCTTTATGTTGGATTTATGGCGTCGATAAAATAAAGCACCAGTAATGCACTGGGGTGGATTTAATCGACTTTCCCATCCCATTCAAATTGCTGGCCTTGTGCCTAAAGCAGAAAAAATTATTTAGCTCTGAATCAATCATGATGAAATAGGCCTATGGTTTAAATCGTTCCATTCAAGCTTTTAGGAATATCTTGGCCTACATTATTTAATATAACCTGTTTTGTTTAAAAGTCACTATGGTGTGATTAGCAGGAGATTTGGGTAGTGTATTCAGAAAGTCCCGAGATCTTGCAATGGCGCGTTTGTTTTGAAGTGTGTACTTAGCAGAACGCCAAAATAACTATTCATTCTGGTGCTTTGCCATTTCTGCCAACATTACAGCTTTTCCTGGTTTCACAACTAAGCTTTCCTATTACTTTAACCCTTTAGCAATGAAGCCAGCGATATCCGGCCAGAATTATCTCACCTCTTTCTGTTTAAACAAGCCACAATGGCCCACTCATACTGACATTAAGGTATTGTTCTCAAAATATATATCATCATCTTCAAAATCTCATAGATTCTATATTATGCGAGATAAAGCTTTTACCATGAAAATACAATAGTAGAGTAATGTAGATGTTAAATGGTTAATATACTATTACATCTTCTACCTACAACAGGCACCATATGACGAAATACAATATGTCTCATGATCAGTTTATCAGCAACTAACTCTAAATTTCATTTTTGCTGCGGGCACTCAGCATTATTAAAATGGAAACTCGCAAAAGGGCAACAACCAGCTATGCACAGAGAAAAGATTAGAATCACGAGGTTATCCTTCTATTGAAACACACATTACTTTGCACCTAAATCCTTATTAGTTTATAGTCATTTACAAAACATATTTATAGAATTGTATATTAATATTCCACGTTTCTAATGAGAAATTCGGTTAAGATGATTTGTTATTTTATGATGGAAGTTAATCCTCCGTCTATAATGTTATATTACATCAGTCCTGGACAACGTGGGTTGTTGTTGTGAGGTTGGTATTATTCACCTAATATGACATTCATTAATCTTTTGAGAATATCATATACGCTTATATGTTCATAATGATATACGCCATTACCATGATTGTTTGTTTTTATTTTGTTTTTATTATTATTATTATATTTATAACAATTGATAAATTTTGCTCGCAAATATTCTTAGAATAATAAAGTTATGAAGAGATTTTATTCTAAAATTCACAAACATAAATGTAAACAAATAAATGTGCACGTGCGTGTGTGTGTATGTGTATGTTTTGCGTTTGTGGTGTGATTCATTTGTGTGTGTATATGTTGCGTTGATTGTGTGTGTGCAAAGAGACAGGTATATATATATATGATGATGAAACTGCCTTAGCCTACGGAGACATTGTATGACCTAGGAGTAAGAGCAACGGAAAATTTGAGCTCTCTATAGTAATACATAACTGGATATTTTGTTGTTGTTGGTTTTTTAATAGTAATATATAAGTCTGAGATATTCAAAGAACTAGAGAACAACATATTACCTAACACCACAGAGAGTACGAAGATTGTTATAATAACATAGTGCTTGCAAAAAAGAGCTTGAATATGTGTACTGAAGCAAGCAATAACTTCATATTAGAATTTCCCACTATACAATTATAGAGTATAGTTTATGTTCAAAAGTTATTCTGCAGTGTTAAACGTATTTATAATTCAACCCTACACAAGAATCTCTAATTTGTATCCATTGAAGCAGTCAAATACGTTGAACCAATGATACGTTCAGCTTATTAAAAAGCGTCCGGCAGATCGCCTCTTTATTTCCCAGCCGTTTACGTATACAAAGCAAATTACACAAGCCAACATAGAATCCCATATTGGTTGGTATATGAAGGGAACTGCTGCACAGTGGTCTCAAAAGACTAGCCAATGAATACACGAAGCTGATGTTCTAACTGACTGAAGCAATAATTGGAAATAAAATCAATACAGTTTGTGGGAAAAAATATTTGATGAGGATTTAATATTATGAAGTTGGGTCGATTCTTGCTTTCGATTTATTTTTATTTTTATTTTTTTTCTATTTGGTTCTCTCTTTAGTTGTTATTTGTCACACGATTGGATTTTCCCACTTTTCTATATATAGATTTCAAATGTTTTTATTCACCGAACTTAGGTGTGTTAAATTTATCGAGGCGATGAAGTTCTGAATTCTTGTTGTTCAACAGAGTTTGTCAGTTGCACAATCAAATCAGCAATCAAAGACACGATCTATTGCATTGATTTGACTCACATTGATTTAAGAAAGAAAACACCATCAACAACAACAACAACAACAATAACAAGAATCAATAGATGACACAGATTGAGAAACTCTCGTTTTCCATAACCACACTCATTTCTATAGGTTTGTGTTGCTTCTTTAGAAAAACGCCGTTTCCGACAAACAAATCATGAATGAAATCAAGAATTTTCTCTTTAATTCCAATTCTAATGGCAGATGAGTGTAGTAATGTTTATAATTGTAGGATTAATACTGGCGATCTGATGGCGGGCATATATTAGAAATACCACACAATTACTGGCTTAATAGAGACGAATGTTCTTTAACATTCTAATTGGTAGGGTTTATATATTTAAGATAGTGTATTCACTTGTATATGTTGTTTTATACACTCGTATATACACATAAAATAATTCTTGATAACCTAACATATAAATATGCAAGTATAGAGAAAATAAAAACACTCGAGTGCATGTACATACAGACGTGCATACATGTATACATACACACACGCGCACACAGAAAAACACACACACAAACACACACACACACACAAACACACACACTCTCACACACTCACAAACACACACATGCATACATTCATTGCTTATACTGTTTGTGTGTATATGTGTCATGCATATGTAATTTAAACGGATAGTGATATCATTATATTGGTGCATACACACATACATATATATATATGTATGTGCGTGTGTATGTATACATATATATATATATATATATATATATATATATATATATTATAGAGAGGACAGCAATGATTAAGTTCAGAAAGAAATATTCAGTAATTCAGAGTTAACTATATAAAGATTAACTTACATAGCTAAATATTGTAATACATAATTATATATTCACTTAGGCTCACGCAATCGAGACAAGGAACCAATACTTTTATAGATGCCTCCAGTTCGTATCCAGTAAAATATATTCACTGTAATGCAAATCAAACAACCTCATAATATTACTAGTGATTGATATTAGTTCGATCAAAATGAGTCATCGATATCCTAAATCTATTGCATCAATATATGTGACTTACCTATTTCAGATTCATTAACGCTGAAATAATGCTCTCTCTCTCTCTCTCTCTCTCTCTCTCTCTCTCTCTCTCTCTCTCTCTCTCTCTCTCTCTCTCTCTCTCTCTCTCTCTCTTTCTCTCTCTCTCTCTCACATAAATTCTTAAATATGATTTTGTTTACAAAAACCGATACACCCTAAAATATTCTTTTGTTAAACCAGCAGAAATATATGAACAATCACCTAAAATACAATGGTTCATAGTTAATTATAACTTAGATCTTAGATTTCATTTGATTTTTAAAACTTTCATAAGAATTCGCAGGAGAAATCAGTGTTTATTTCAATAATGATTTCTGCTTTAGGAACAAGGCAAGTAATTTGAAAGAGCGGGGAAAGTCGATTAAGTCGACCCCAGTGCATTACTGGTACTTTATTATATCGATCCTGTAAGGATGAAAAGCAAATCTAAATTCGGCAGGATTTGAACTCAGAACTTAAAGGGCCATAACTCTATGCCACGAAGCATGTTGTCCGTCGCTCTACCAATACTGTCAATCCACCGCCTTAGTGTTTATTTTAATAATATCATTATTTTGATTCTATTTTTGTAGAGAGGAATCTGGAAGTGTGTTTCTATACTATATTTGTACACCTGAAATTGTCCTTAGCACTTCCATATTTGTTAAGAGCTATGTGCAATCTTCGTCTTGTCAAATGTATGTTGGTATACTTTTTTCTTTTACCTTCTTTATTAGATATTGGAAGATATCTCAGCAACCTTCAAACAACCCTTCATCAGTAGCCATAAAAAGTTACTCAGACAAAAAATAAAACTATGTGTACAATATCAAAGAGAAGACACATGAAACCTATCCTTATTGAAGGATCGTCTACTACAAGTGATAGGAAAATCTATCCAAAAGCTGTATTAAATAATCGTTCAAAGCATAAAAAATGTGATAAAGAAAAATAGATGTTTGACTTGAATGAAAGAAGTTTATTGAAGAAATAAGAGCTCAATTAAGTTCAAAATCTTAGCATATTGAGTAAATCAATTTTCGCTATTCTCAGGGATTTTTCATAGACGAATATTTCAAATGTTGAATGAAGATCTTAACGAAGATTATTTCACAAAGTAATATGATAGAAAAGTAGAAAGAAGAAATTTAGAAAACCATATGTTTTACATTAGTCCACAACTGACTATAAAAAATATACTATCATCATAATAGTACTCATGCGTAGTATGTCACTCAGCCAAGTTGTTCAAAGATCATAAAATTTACAATTTGATTTAGTCTAGATAGTTTACAGACTTTAATCGCATTGAAAATATAAAGTATACCCTTAACGAGAATCTGAATTTCAAATCTCTAGTAGTACTATTCGTGACATTTCGCAAAGACTAGTATGAAAGGCATATATTATTGAAAAATCGTGTTAACAGTATATTTATAGTATTAAAAGGCGACAGGAAAATCATACCAAAAGTATTGACAACAAAGAATGTTTATAAAGAAAATATATATCCTTTCTTTGAGGTTTCAGAAAGCAATAAGTATTGTGATTCTATTTTTTAGATAAACATTTTAAGTATCACAACACGATGTAAAAACATTCACAAGAGTAATCAAGATTCAAATTTCCTCCCTACATCTATCATTACACTTATTGCAGCCAAGAGAAGACCTCCAGTTCGTACCTTTGAAAAGGTATTTCGTATAAGAGACACAGTTCCAATCCCTTATTACATATTTCAGACAGGCAATTAGTCGTATATTTCCAGGGTAATAGATGCATTTATATCCGAATATATAACAAATTTCTAGAGAAAATTTCTTTTGTATCCTAGTTCATTTATCTTCTAGCCAAAAGACCAAAATCTTACTGTCTCCATTCAGTTATGTGTTTCACACGTATACCAAAACAGCTCCTGTGTTTCCGAATATTATAGATACACTGGAGATGGCTGACGTATCTATCCATTAAGCCAGAGGTTCTCAAACCTTTTGGTCCACTGTCCCCCTCACGGCCACGTAATACGCTCATCCTTCCCCCCTCATCCCTATGTCCAGAGAGACCTGCCTACATGCAAATTGTAAATAATATATAACAAATCTAATCGTTAATTTATATATAATATTTATTTGCACATAGTTTATATTATATTTTTTATTTTACTATATTTATATATAATATGTATCATTTGATATTTAATATACTATTATATAATCTCTACCACCACCCTACCGTCACCTTAGCCCCCATCGCCTTCTCACCGCCCCCAGAGAGGCGGTAGCACCCACTTTGAGAACTTCTGATTAAGCGGTAATAAACAGCCAGACATTTAGTTGTAGAATTTACCAACAAATCACCAATCCATTCATCTGTTCAGCAACTGCCACAATTCACGCTGCTTTCTTGCCAAATATATCTTAATATATATAATTCCTGAAGTAACCCCATTACATTCATCTACGTTCTCTCTCAGATTATCTATCAACTTGTTAAAAAAATACATCCTTTCTCTAATTTAGGTTGGGGTAGATTGAATATTTCCGGACTTATTGAGTTTGCCTTTCTTCGGAATAACAAATAAACTACCACAAATAAACAACTACAAACCATGCCTTGTATGACGAAAATGCATTACTACTAATATTTTCTGAAATACATTTCTACTTATATTTTCTGAAATAATTAGCAAGGTGATATCGCTCGAGTAGTTTCAAATAAATATATGCTTTAAACGACTGAACTATACAAGAGCAAAGCAACGCAAAGAAAAATGAGTTCGTTGTTTTGGAAATTCCAGTGTAAAACGGAAATACTTTTGTGTTATGGTTGGAATCTAGTCAGGATTATATCCTCCTCGCGGAAGCAACGAAACATAGCTGACTGATTATTTAGATATTTAGATGATAATAATATAGTATCGTCTAACAATTCCAGATGGTGATTTGTGAGAAATATTGTAAATATATTTATTTTAATTATAGAAGCAACCTTAAGCGATCTTAACTAGGTAGCTACACCAGCGCCTGTAATTATTCTGTCGTTTGTTGACAATAACTGTCCATTGTCCTAATTAGGCTGATATCAGTTATACCGTATTGTGATTGAATAAATTGATGCACACCTACATCCTCTTATCACCATGACAGAAAACAAATGAGTGAGAGAGAAAGAGAGAGAGAAAGAGATGGGAGGGAGCTTCTTCGTTGGTATGAGTATAATGAGAGCCGGGCAGTAGCAAGCCTACAAATATAATCTATGCTTGTTTCTTTTATTTTCTTCTACTACATCTCTCTTGTACACTTAAATATAATCTATCATGAACGAGGTGAATCTATGTTAATATATATATAGGAATTTATGTGTGTGATTTCTGTTTAATATACTGGACGTTTGTTCTAAAAGATATCAAAATATGTGTGTTTTCCGTGTGTACTAAATTCCGAATCAAAATGTTGACAGTTTTAAGCTTCAGATATGTGACATCAAGATTATGTATCATGCTTTATTTTTGAATGTATAACTATGTGAATAAAAAAGCTTGATTTCAGATGTCATTATCTACTTTTGACAATATTATACATTATGTACACCACACCTGTATACTACAATACATTTCTAGTTATTTAGTTCAGGTTCGAAGAAGTTTTCCGACTATGTAACTTTCAAAGTTTGGTGCTTCATGAAACACAATTGAAACACATACATTCGCTTATTGTAAGGAATGACCAGTTAGCGACCCAACAAGAAATCCTCGTTCTAGCGCCGATTCGACTTGCTAGATATAGCAACCAAGTCTCCACCCAATCTTATAATCCATGCAGTATTGGAAAAAAGACAGACATATGATAAACTGGTGCTGGGGGGAAAGGATGGGATGTTTACACCTCGAATGCTTTTCACAACACCTCTCTTCGACAAGAATTGACGTTTGGCTAAATAATAACAACAAATAAAGACCAGAACTAAATTGATGTTGACTGTAGTGATTGTGTATTTAATGCATTCACAAATAATCATATCTCAAGCAGAAAATATATGCTTACTTATACACCAAAAGCGATGATACTGGCGCAGGTCGGAGAGAGTAAGCTATAGACCATCAATATATTTAGATCTGTGCTAATATTCTTAAATTTCTACGAAATCCCATGTGATTATCGATAATGTATTCGAGAGGAAAGCTGCCTCCTTCAGTTAGTAACAATCTTCTTACAACATCATACTTCTGTATTTAATCCCTTGTGGAGTTGAATACATATTTCATATATTTTTAATAATCAAAGTCAATAAATATAAATAAATTAGAAATCTTTTCTTTACGTGAGAAACTACAATAGATAACGTTTTAAC
>OZ024747.1:91579593-91584593 GCA_964016885.1 Eledone cirrhosa
TGAGTTCAAATCCCACTGAGGTTAGCTTTGCCTTTCATCCTTACTGAGTCGATAACATGAAGTACCAGTAACATAGTAGTATCGATTTAAGCGACTTTCCCCTCATGCTAAAATTGCTGGCCTTGTTCCTAAATCGGAAACCATTATTTGTTAATGTTTCTTTTTCATATAACTTTTGCATGTTTGTATCCATGTGGTTAGAATGTTCGGATTCCCGACCGTAATGTAGTGAGTTCGATTTCTCGACCAAGTCAGGCATTGTGTCCTTGAGCAAGTCACGTTACTCCTGTCCACTCATCTGGAAAAAAATAAACTCTACTTGTAATTAAAAAGTACCAGCCTCGCCATACACAACCACATTGAATCTCCCTGAGAATTACATAAACTGTCCACTTTTCTATGGAATATTCAGATTGTCACTATGATCAAACAAGTTTAGCCACACTGGCTCTCCCTGAGAATTTGAGAATTACATTACGTGTCCACTTTTCTGTGGAATACTGACATTGTCACTTTGATCAAACAACTTTAACAATTGTCGTCGGAGACGTCAGAGGTTCAAAAGTAATTGTTTCTACTTTTGGCACAAGGGCAGCAATTACCCTAGTGTATTTGTGGTGCTTTATTTTATCGACCCCGTAAGGATGAAAGGCAAAGTTAACCTCGGCGGGATTTGAACTCAGAACGTAAAGGGCCACAACTCTATGCTGCAAAGCATGGCGTTCGACCTTCTACCGATACTGCCAATCCAGTCTTATTCCATGCCCATATCTTATTTGATACTTGTCAACATATTTTTCTATCCAAATTATCTATTGCTTCTCTAGGTCTTTTACTATCCATATTTCATTATATCTCATCATTTTCATACTTAACTATTTTTCTACTTTCTTTCCTACTCATATTTGTAAACCATACATTTTTTCTGGAGTCTCTTATCTTCCTTATATATATATATATGTATATATGTGTGTGTGTGTGTGCATGCGTGCATGTATATAGATATATTTATGTGTGTGTGTTCATGTATATAGATATATTTGTGTGTGTATACATGTATATAGATATAGATATATATGAGCGTGTGTGTGTGTGTGTGTGTGTGTGTGTGTGTGTGTGTGTGTGTGTGTGTGTGTGTGTGTGTGTGTGTGTGTGTGCATGTATATATATATGCGCGCGTGTGTGTGTGCATGTATGTATATATATATATATATATATATATATATATATATATATATAATGTGTGTGTGAGAGATAGAGTAAAATAGTTATATTTTATTTTGATATTTTGTTCATGTTACTATATTTTGATGTTGTTTCCTTAATCTTTCGTTTTCTTTTTTGTGTAAAGAAGAGTTGTATCATTATGAATTCTTTTTTAAGTGATCAATTAGTGATGACTGGACAGAACTAATGCTGGTAATGTTTATCTTAATATCTACTTGGTTTGTGTTTGAGTTGAAACGCAGGTATAGAAAGTTTGGGCAAAATCAATGTTCTTACTCTTATCACCAGCAAATCCTTCTTGTGTCTGGTAATGTCCATCCCCGGTCAAAACTACCCGCTTATGGGCTTCGCTCACCTCTTGTATCGGCAGATCCCTATCTGATCGCACAAATGAGACCCGTGCTAGCTGATCCCTAACTATCCCTCACTGCCCCCCATTTTATCAACTCTGGGATGTCTCATGATTCGCGTTTTTCCTCTACATTCTTTCTTCTAGACATAAACGACCGACTATCCGTCGAATCCAACCAGACTTATTCTAACACAGATGATTTGATCTTTCATTTTTCTAAAGCCTTCTCCAACCAAGCACTTTCTACATGCAATTCAGAAACCTCACACAAAGCCTGAACCGACTCAAAGTAATCCCTCAATGAAGTCATGCCAATCATGTCTGTTTCACAGACAAACAACGAAGAGAAAAAAACAACCCCTGCTCATACTAAAATAAACGTAATAAACCTGTGTATCCCACAACTAGAATCATCTTGATCGCTCCAAATGTTAAATCTTACTAGTTCTCAATACTTCTCATGGCGATCATACATCTTTAACATACATAGCTCAAACTATATCTTAAAGACTGGCTCTTCTCTTTATGGCTCAAAATTACTGAAATCGCCAACAAATACTGATCCACTACAAAACTCAGGTGGGAGCTACAGTGAGATCCATAATGGAGTTTTGCTCACACAGAGGGTGTTACTGCTAGTCTACATACATGCTATCTCTTACCACATTTCGATATTAATATCTCTCCCTCTTTCTATTTCTCTCCTTTTCTCTCTCCCTTTCTCTTTCCCTTTCTCTCTCCCTTTCTCTCACCCTTTCTCTCTCTCCCTTTCTCTCTCTCTCTCCCTTTCTCTCTCTCCCTTTCTCTCTCTCTCCCTTTCTCTCTCTCTTTCTCTCTCTACCGATGGAACTAACTGGTTTCATGTCATTTCCATTTAACCACTCCAGACTCATTTATCTCTCCTCCCCATCATTACCCATGATATATCCAACCATCAGGATACACACTAATCACTATAACAAATCCTTTCTCCTGAGAACGTCATCCCACTGGAATACTCTGTGTGTTTGTCCTCCTGGTGTCGAGGTGCAACTCTTTAAACGGAATGTTAACGTCATCAACGCTACCAGTCACACACTGGAGCACTAACCTCTCTTCAGATCATGCAACTAACAAAATCAAATCGTGTATTTCTGGATAATGAGAGTGAGAGTGTGTGTGTGAGAGAGAGAGAGAGGGATGGAGAGAAAAAAAGAGAGAGAGAGAGAGATAGATAGATAGATAGAGAGAGAGAGAGAGAGAGAGAGAGAGAGAGCAAGAATGAGAGAGATGGCGAGAGCGAGAGAGAGATGGCGAGAGCGAGAGAGAGATGGCGAGACCGAGTGAGAGAGCGAGAGAGAGACACACAGAGATTAATAGTGACAAATAATTTCTCTTCGATTTCGTTGGCGAATCCAGTTCCAAATATCTAATATCAAAGTCCATATTATATTTCTTTAACTGACTTCAATAATTATGATTTGGCCATGCTAATATGATTTGGCCATGCTAATATGTCATCAATTAAGATATTTCTCTCCTGGCCGTGGCACTAAATCTCTCAGTATGAAAGAATACAAAAATGTCTTTTCGCCAATACCACATTCAAAAGAATGACATGAAATTCACAAATTCCTATTTCTCTCTAAATACCTAAGGATTAATACCTACATAAGAAAAGATTATTATGTTATTATCACTTGTTCCAGTTGTTTCCATTATTTTCCACTGATTATATAGAGGTTTATTTGCCAGTCATATTTCTAAACAAGCTCATCTATATATCCTCTATGTTATTACATCAATTCAGTTATCAACATCACCATTTTCTTTTGTATTTCTCCTGACGACTATTAACTAACACTGCCGCGTTCTCCATACACACAGCTTTCTATTTTCTCAGCATAACCATATTCCACGTCAGTTCTGATGCACTCAGACAGTTTTCACTGACCTTCCTTTTTAATAAGCTCCAACCCTTTCGACTCCCTACACCGCACCATTTCCAACAATTCGTCTGCCACAATCTCTCCCATACTCTCTCAATCTCCTGCACTTTATCTTCGGTTCTTCCTCTCTATCTCTATCTCTCTTTCACATGCTTTTCTTTCTCTCTCTCCTTCCACCCCTCTCCTCTCTTCTCCCCTTTCTCTCCTCTCTCTTTCCCTCTCTTTCCCTCTCTCTCTTTCTTTCCATTCCTCTCCTCTCTTTTTCCCTTTCGCTACTCTCTCTCTCCCTCTATCCTCTCCTCATCTCTCTCTCTCTCTCTCTCTCTCTCTCTCTCTCTCTCTCTCTCTCTCTCTCTCTCTCTCTCTCTCTCTCTCTCTCTCTCTCTCTCTCTCTCTCCCTCTCTCTCTCTCTCTTGTACATCAAAGCTCTTTACCTGCCGCACCAGTTTCTATTGTTGCTCATCTTGCCATGTCTGTTAGCTATTCCTTGCACTGACGGCTTTTATTACAACAGTCTGCTGGTTTCTGTCGCCATCCCTTCTTTCCTCAGTCTTCCTACAATTTCTCTATTCCTCTTTCTCCAGTCTCTCCTCTATATAACACTCTACAATCCTTCAATCTGTTTCAATGCCTAATTTTTACACAGTTTTTTTTCTCTCTCTTCTTTTATCCAATACTGCTCTCTTTTCATTATATCCAGCAACATTTCTTTTGCTTTACTCACCCCTCACATCCCCCCTCCTCCTTATCTATGCCTTTGTCTCTCTCTTCTCCCTCACACCCTATTTCTTTCTTGCTTTCTCTCTCACCTCTCTCTCACCCTAATTCTGTCTGTCTGTCTCTCTCTCCTCTCTCTCACCCTATTTCTCTCTCTCTCTCCTCTCTCAACCCATTTCTGTCTTTCTCTCTCTCCTCTCTCTCACCCTATTTCTCTCTCTCTCTCTCCTCGCTCAACCCATTTCTGTCTTCTCTCTCTCTCTCTCTCTCTCTCTCTCTCTCTCTCTCTCCTCTCTCTCACCCTATTTCTCTCTCTCTTCCACTCTCTCTCTCTTCTCTTTCTCTTTCTCAATTTCTTTTCTCTCTCAGACACACATCTCTTCTCTCTCACTCTCTTTCTCTCTCTCAATTTCTTTTCTTTTTCAAACACATATCTCTGCTCTCTCTCTCTCTCTCTCTCTCTCTCTCTCTCTCTCTCTCTCTCTCCTTCTCTCTCACTCCCCCCCCTCTCACTCTATATATTTTCCTTTCCTTTCATTCTCTTCTCACCTCATTCTCTACATCACTTTCTCTTCTTTCCTCACAACCTACAACCATAACCTAAACCTTCTCACACTATCCTTCACTCACTCTCACTCACTCTCTCTCTCTCTTGTGTCTTTCTCTCTCCCCCTCCCTCTCTTTCTTCAATATCTCTCCATATCTGTCTAATTAATTATTCATCCTTTCTATTTCATTTCTACCTTTTCTCATATTCTTCCATATCCTCATCCACA
>OZ024747.1:91589593-91614593 GCA_964016885.1 Eledone cirrhosa
AGTGCAAGTCTCTAGCAGGCTTGAAAAGCCATAACCGAGTGTCACACGTCTGGATCTGACAAGCGATTGCAATACTCTTGGCAGAGTTTGCAGCCATCATATATATATAAATACCACTTCTACTTATATATATATATATATATATATATATATATAGGAACGATCAGGACCACGACGGCTGGGCTCAAGCCGTTTCGACGGCTAATTCTGGACATTCTGCCTCCAGAATTAGCCGTCTAGGATGGCTCTGAACATTAATCAGTATACACTGAGGATGAAAAACTCAGAACTGTATGGGACCATCCCAAAAGTCAGTTCAAAAGTGACACAGAGGAGACTGAGGCTAGCTGGACATATATATATATATATATATATATATATATATATATATATATATATATATATATATATATATATAATGTGTGTGTGTGTATGTATGTATATATATATGTGTGTATATATATATATATATGTGTGTGAATGAAGTAATTCCATCGGAAAAGTCCAGGAAAAAAGAGTGCTCTATGTAGGCAACAGAGCTTAATTATTATTATTATGTAATAAACAACATAAGGCAATTATTCCATTTACCAGTGGTTTCTTAAAAGCAAAAGGTTTTGCTTTCAATCCTCAGAACGGAAAAATCCTGGTTTGTTTATTGAATTTGGATTACAAAAGCAAAAATGCAATCTATATGAAAGTGAGGCTGGAGAAGGGAGAAGGAAAGGAAAAATAAAATAAAATAAAACTACGCATGCAAACACACACACAAAAAAACCCCAAAGCATACTTACACACACATACATATATACATATATATATGTGTACGCATACATATATACATATACACATATATATATAAATATATATATATATATATATATATATATATATATATATATATAAAAATAGAGGTGTAACATATATATATATATATAAAATACGTAGTTTAGAAAGCCACAACAATGCAGAGGGAAATCTCGAGGTAGGAAGTGAATGATAGATAAGAGAAATAGGATAAAGTGAAAATTGAGAGAGACAAAGATGAAAACAAAACAAAGGTAGAAGGGTTACCGTAGTGGAGATTTAATCCCAATATTTCGGGCTCACGCCCATCAACGGGGGAAAGTTCCAAAAGGGGGGGGGGGAACAGGCTAAGCGGAGAAAGTTGTGATGTCGTTAAAACAGGAATGCCGTTCCCCCCCTTTTGGAACTTTCCCCCGTTGATGGGCGTGAGCCCGAAATATTGAGATTAAATCTCCACTACGGTAACCCTTCTACTTTTGTTTTGTTTTCATCTTTGTCTCTCTCAATTTTCACTTTATCCTATTTCTCTTATCTATCATTCACTTCCAACCTCGAGATTTCCCTCTGCATTGTTGTGGCTTTCTAAACTACATATATATATATATATATGTGTGTGTGTGTGTATGTATATGTATGTGTGTATATATATTTACACATGCCATTAAATCGATCTAAATTCCCCGCTATATATATGTATGTATATATATATATATGTGTGTGTGTGTGTGTGTGTGTGTGTGTGTGTGTGTGTGTGTGTGTGTGTGTGTGTGTGTTTTAGTGTGTGTCTTTGTTTTGTACAGAAGACATACAGCTGTGAGTGTACACATATATATTTTATTTAGAGATCAAAACTTAAATCAGTAACTCGTCAGCCTAGAGTTTCACGCCTATTTACCTCAAATCACAGCCAAATTTCTTAAAAAGAAAATATACGTTACCTAAAGTAATTTCTGATATACAAAAGGATTAATCCGTTTTTAATCTGTTGTATCCCCAGTCAGCAATGACCTGGGATTCGAATAACAGCATATAGTTTACTGAAAACGATTTTATACATATACACATAAATAACTGTCATTTTTCTCTCCTTTTTCCTCTATTTTTATTCACAAATAATATATATGTACATATGTGCGTACATACGTATATATACATATACGTACGCATATACATACAAATGTACGCGTGCATACATACATTCATACATTCATACATTCATACATATATATATGATGGCTGCCCATTCTGCTAAGAATCACTTGTCAGGTTATAGAGTTCGGTGCACCTTTAGGCTACGGCCAGCCACACTAACCCCTAACAGATTCTGAACAAGCAATGCCTGTGTTTTGAAGGGTTTTTTAAAGTGGGAAAAGGCCTTGTACATACATTTATACATAGATATTGATATGCAAACGTACATAGATGTAAAGATGACCTCCAGAACTTATTTTTCTGTAATGGTGGACTTCCCTAGCTTCTGTGTTTCTAGACGTATCTCATAATCAGCTGACCAATGGATGATAATTGTCAAGCCATCTCCACCAAAGTAGACTGCATATTGCCTCTCTGGTGCTCACTGTTGTTCCAACACCCTCTATAAGGTTAGAGCTTCGGGTTGCAAAACACGCCTTTACCTTGTGGCAGCATGAGGCCTAGAGGTTGTCTTTGGGAAGGAGTGACAGTGGACTAGCAGGGAATATTGTCACACGGGGGATATTCATCATATGGGCTCTCTCTCTCTTTCTCGATCGATCGATCGAGAAAGAGAGAGATTTACATCTGATGACGTCACCACATGCCTTGCGTCATGGTCTGATGGCGTAAGCAGATCATAGAAATGTGTATTGTGATTTTTGCAGCAAAGGGATACTTGGAATACAGCCTTCAGTTTTTATTGTATATATATAATATATATATGTATATATACATATATGTATATATACATATATGTGTGTGTGTATCTCTGAAGGTACATGGCTTCCTTGTTAGAGTATTCGGCTCACGATATTACGGCCGTGAGTTTGAGTCCCAGCGGTGGGAATTTGTTTGACGTTGCTCCAGTTCACTCAGCTGGCAAAAATGCGTTGTACCAGTAATTCAAAGGGACATCCTTGTTACAATTTGGGTCACGTAGAATCTCCCTGAGAAGTACGTTAATGCTACGTATGTCTCAGGAATCTTTAACCACTTGCACGTTAATTTCACGAGCAGGCTGTTCCAGTTTATATATATATATATATATATATATATATATATATATATATATATATATATATATATATATATATATATATATATATATATATATATATATATATATATATATTTATATATATATATATATATATATATACTATATATATATATATATATATATATGTATATATATATATATATATATATATATATATATATATATATATATATATAATAAAATCAACGATGCTGGGTTTAAAATCACCTCTGATCTCAACATCCTGGACCGGACTGAACCTCTGGACCCTATTTCTCCCCACTTTACTCTGAAGGATCACAAATCCAATTTTCCGAACAACCCCTCTATTCGGCTTATTAATCCTACGAAGTCCGATTTAGGTAGACTTAGTAAAAGGATTCTTGATAGAATTATACCTGAAATTAGAAGTTTGGCCCCTCTTGCACTGTGGAACAATTCTTTCGCGGTGATTGATTGGTTCAACGGCATATACAACAAGGAACATTGCCGTTTTATCCAATTCGACATCAATAATTACTACTCCTCCATGGCTTTACCACTTCTCTTTAGAGCTATCCATTTCGCTAAAACACTCACAGTGGTTAAGGATTTCGAAGTTGATGTCATCCTCAATGCCCGTAAGTCGGTGATTAATTTCGACGACTCTATTTGGATTAAAACATCTAATAGTACCCCATTCGACGTGAGTATGGGCGCCAGCGATTCTGCGGAGGTTACTGATCTTATCGGCCTTTTCCTTCTTTTCTCTATCAAGGAAGAATTCCCCAACGTGGGCGGTGGTTTGTACCGTAATGATGGTCTTTTGACCATGACTAAGTGCGGCCCACGTGCTTGCGACAGGTTCAGAAAAGAACTAACAGCCTTCTTTAAAGGCTTCAACCTCTCCATACAGGTTGAGGCCAACTTCTCGGTCGTTAATTACCTCGACGTTACCCTCAATTTATCGAATGGCTTGCATTACCCGTATAGAAAGCCGAATGATACGCTTAATTACATAAGTAAGCATTCTAACCATCCTGGCAGCATAACCAAGAACCTGATAAGAAACGTTTCTTTGAGGCTTTCCCGTCTATCTACTAACGAGCATATTTTCAACGACCATTCCACATATTACAATGAAGCTCTTGCTCGGAGTGGATTTGTCGATAAGGTAGCATATACAGAGTACGAGAATAGACCTAGAAGAAATAGATCCCAACGCATTATATGGTATAACCCACCATATAATATGGAGGTGGCCACACCATTAGCTAAGATCTTTCTCTCCCTTATTATGAAGCATTTTCCCCCTACACATAAATATAGTAAAATTTTTAATAGAAATGCTATTAAAATTTCTTACTCTACGACTCCTAACCTTGCACATAAAATCACAGCTTCAAATTTAGCTAAACTACCTAGCCGTAGGAACACGTGCAACCCTGTAGTTAGTACTAACTGTAATTGTAGGAATGTTATAGCGTATATATTATTTTTTCTGGTACATATGCTTTTGGTTATGTGTATACGTGAGTTTTGCGTCTGTGTGAGTATGCGGGTTCGTACGTATGTAGGGTGTGTGTATATGTGTACTTCGTGTTTTGGTTGACGTACGTCTCCGAACATAAGTGTATTTACATGTAGGTATGTGTGTGCGCTTGTTATATACGTATTTATTTATTTATATACGTTTATTTAATTATATGTGTACACACACACACACACACACACGCATATATATATATATGAATATGTGTAAGAATATTTTCGAAACAGCGAGAGGGTTTGAAATTATTAGAAATGTAAGCTATCGCCGTATTTTGACTAAAGAAATTAAAGAAATTATTTAGCCTGATAGTGGGGTTAAGAACCCTCGTAGAAATGGAAAAAGATGAGTATTGACGTACATATATATATTTTTTTAATATATATTTTTATGTGTATTTGGTGTATACATTCGTATGCGTGCGGGTACAGGCGTTGCGTGGGTTCTGTATGTGCGTGCGGTTTTTTTTTTGGGGGGGGGGGGGGTACGTGCGTGTATTTGTATACCTATGGCGAGTGTTTTCGCGTATGCTTGTGTATGTACGTATATGGATGCGTGTATGTATTTAGTTAATTTCATTTACCTCTGTATTTTATTTACTTTATACTTAACTCTGAAGCAGAGAATCATTCGGTTTCCTAGTTAGAATTTTAGTCTACGACTTCAGTTATACCATTTACGTGGTTTTGTCTTTGCGTGCAATTGTTCTCCCCGGTCTACATATGACGTATTATCTTCGTTTTTTTTTCGTTCATTGCCAGAGAACGTCTCTATGAACCACCTAAGAGAATATTAGTCTACGACTTCTTTTATACCATAAACGTGGTTTTGTCTTAACGTGTAATTGTTTTTCACCGCTCCAAATAATTACGTATTATATTCGTTTTTTCCCGTTCTTTGCCAGGGAACGTTTCCACGAACCAAAGTATCGTCTTCCTGTCTTCCTCCGGTTGCAACGTTTTTTGAAATATTCACTTCTGCGTTCACAGATTGACTTTGTTAGTTTCAGAAGATCCCGTTAAGGGTGAAAGCAGCGATTCTTTGCTTAAACTTTAATCTGTTATTTTAATAAATATTTGCTCTACGGTTCTTATATATTTGATATATATTTATCCTTATCGAGCCCTCTTTGGATTTTATTCTTCAAATTTATTATTATTACTATATATATATATATATATTTAAAAACGACGAAGTGTTAGGTCTTCATTCCGTTTATTGAGTAGTAACGCGGGTTTCGGGATTGATCAGCTCAAGGTTCGATCTGTATCGATCTGGCCCGACTCTGGAATCAAAAGCGCGTCGGACTTTTGTTATGGCAATGACTACATATATATATATTTTAATAAATATTTGCTCTAGGGTTCTTATATATTTGATATACATTTATCCTTATCGAGCCCTTATCATTACTATATATATATATATATATATATATATATATATACTATATAAATTAGAAGTGGTCGGACGTTGTATATTTAAGTAAGTAGGTGTAGTCGGATAAACGTCGAAACGGCTTGGTGGAATGCAGCGAAAATTAACACACTTATGCAGAATGACCTGAAGAGGCGTTGGGTCGACTTTTAGGGTACAAGCTTCCATGGATACGGAGAAAATCGATGAAACAAAAATTTCCCATTCAAATTGAACTGAGAGTAATCTGTGAACGCAGAAGTCAATATTTCGAGAAACGTTCCAACAGAACGAAAACAGAAAGACGATATTTTAGTTCGTGAAGACGTTCCCTGGCAATGAACGGGAAAAAAAGCGAGGATAATACGTCGTTATCTGGAACGAGAAGAACAATTTCATGCAAAGACAAGACCAAGTTTATGGTATAAATGGAGTCGTTAGACTAATATTCTATTTAACATAACAGAATGATTTCCAGCCCCGGAGTTTAAGAATGATGTAAATAAAATTAAAAACGAAAATGACAGAGGTTATTAAAATAGTAAAAGTAAATAGTGAAGATTTAGGCCAGTACATACGTATGCCCCGACGGACATACACATACATACGCACACACAAATATATACCCCCCCCCCCAACACAAACACACACACACACACACACACAAACACACACGAGCGCGCGCGTGTATAAACCTTATGCATTTCTAGAGTATTTTCACCAAACTTAAGACATAGGCTACTTATGTACTCCGGATGGTCATGGCACTTTCATTTTTACAGATATTGATTATAGGGCCTCCCGGCAGATAACCCCCTTTAACCACTTCCTTGGAGTCGACTGAAGAACTACAGTGCAATGCAACAGAACGTCATAACTTCTAGAGTTCGCAACCGATTTTCACAAAACTTGACACATGGGCTACGTTTGTCCTACAGATGAATGTGAACTCTCAGAATTGGCACATATTGAGTAGGGGACCCCTGGGGGCAGGAACCCCCATTTGGAAAAAGCCGATGATTTTGTAAAAGTATAGTTTTCGAAGTAGCACTGAAGTATTGACGTAAATGATATACACAACTGCTATTTAATACCCGAGCAACGCCGGGTACCTCTGCTAGTATATATATATATATAACGTACACACACACAAATACATAGTTATAGATGCATAAGTATTTATAATCATATATGTAGATACCAGATAAACATATTTACCCACACATTGATACACACATAGACACGAACACATCCATAGCATATTATATATATATATATATATATATATATATATTTATATATATGTATATATATATATATATATATATATATATATATATATATATATATATATATATATATATATATATATATATAAAGAAAAAGAGATGAAATCGAAAATGCAACTGGAGTCTTATTTTTTTTTTAAATATATATATTTATTTGGTTCCTTTACCGGTTTCGCAGAAGAACTGCGAAACCGGTAAAGGAACCAAATAAATATATATATTTTAAAAAAAAATAAGACTCCAGTTGCATTTTCGATTTCATCTCTTTTTCTTTATACTTTCACTCGTGTAGGACACCTCGGTTATTTTTCATTTTGTAAAAAAAAAAACCTCACTTTCTAATATATATATATATATATATATATATATATGTATTAAAATATAGAGAAAAATACTGCAGGTAGCACATGGTAACATGTAATAAAATACGTCCCTCATCAGTGATTTGCCGAAGATCATAGATATTTCATTGCATTAAAAATCATATATCTCACTTCGCACCGAAGTGAGATATATGATTTTTAATGCAATGAAATATCTATGATCTTCGGCAAATCACTGATGATGGTCGTATTTTATTACATATATATATATATATATATATATAGATATATATATATATATATATATATATATATATATAAGTGGTAACACAACAGTTAGTTCACCATACCGAGAACAATTGTTTCACCTTAGCGGATCCTCAGCTTGTAATGGTAATGGTTATACGGTAACTCGTCCCATGGACTGAGTGCTCTACCACTGCGGATATTACCTTCCAGTGTTCTGCCTCTCTCTCTCTCTCTCTCTCTCTCTCTCTCTCTCTATATATATATATATATATATATATATATATATATATATATATATATATATATATATATATATATAGGAAAATGTCTAACTCCGACGGCTGAGCTCAAGCCGTTTCGACGGCTATTTCTGGACTCCAGAAATAGCCGTCGAAACAGCTTGAGCTCTGCCGTCGGGTTTAAACATTTTGCTATTACCCACTCTACTACCCTAAGTATTGAGTACTCTGGTGCGTTATGGTCCATCTAGTTCCTTACCACAATTCCTTCGTTATATATATATACATACATATATTGGGACATATATGCAAATAGGGAAGAATATACATAGAAATGTCATATTCTCCCGAACACATCAGCTAACAGTTAACCACACATTCACTAACACACTGTTCCAGACTCTCATATACACAGAGGTTTGAATACTGATCTAAACACAATACACACCTATAAATCGGCAGATACCCCAAACTATACTTTACACACACACACACACACACACACACACACACACACACACACACACATACGCACACACACATACGCACACACACATACACACACACACACACATACATACATACACACAAACACACATACATATACACAGACATACACATACACACATACACACACACAGTGCAATATAAACACCGCACAAATGCAGACACACAAACAAACGTACAGTACTTATACAAAGATAACCACCGGTCTACACACGACGACACCTGCCCTCACACTCACACACCCTCACACACACACACACACACACACACACGGTCACCCTCACACCCTCACACACACACACACCCTTACACACACACACAGGCTCCTACTTGCTCTTTCTCCCCTACCCCTGCTCTCTCTTTCTATAAGGTACCCACACGACAGAACATACAAACACACACACCCCACACATACACACACAACCACACACACACACTATGGCACACACCTACTCACACCTATGTACAATAATATACACATACATGTATATACGCCTACCTGCCTTAGCAAGCATATACACATGTGAAGACAATCAGATTTACCGACTCAAACACACACGCACAGAAAACCACACATAAACACATACATAAAGATCTTTACCAACACACTTTTGTCTTCTTTTTCTTTTTCTTTTCTTTTTTTTCTACTTTTTCCTCTTCTTTCTCTTCTTTCTTTTTCTTCTTTTTCTTCTTTTTGTCTTTTTCTTTTTTTCTTTTTCCCCTTTCTCTCCTTCTTTTTCTCCTTTTTCTTCTTCTACCAACGCTACCTACTACTACTGCTACTACTACCATTACTACTACTACTACTACTACTACTACTACTACTACTACTACTACTACTACTACTACTACTACTACTACTGCCACCACCACTACTACTACCACCACTACTACTACTAATACCACCACCACCACTACCACCACTACTTATACCAACACCACCACCACTACTACTACCACTACCACCACTATTACTGCTACCGCCACCACCACCACTACTACTAATACCACCAACACCACCACCACTACTACTACTATTACCACCAACACCACCACCACTACTACTACTAATACCACCAACACCACCACCACTACTACTACTACTAATACCACCACCACCACCACCACTACTACTACTACTACTACTACTACTACTACTACTACTACTACTACTACTACTACTACTACTACCACTACTACTACTACTACTACTACTACTACTACTACTACTACTACTACTACTACTATATACTACTACCACCACTACTACTACAGTATGGCCAGACATGTTTGTCAAGTCATGAGCACACACAGAGAACGAACACACAGACAAGCCTCATGCAGTGACATGTTTCCAGTCGAAATATTTTAGGATGGACACTGTATTACTCACACACACATGCACACACACACACAGACACATAAACACACACATGCACACACACACATGCATACACACACACAGACACATAAACACACAGACACATAAACACACACATGCACACACACACACACACAGACACATAAACACACAGACACATAAACACACACATGCACACACACATGCACACAGACACATAAACACACATGCACACACACACATGCACACACACAGACACATAAACACACAGACACATAAACAAACATGTGCATACACACATGCAGATAAACACACACACACACTTACACATAAACACACACACACACATGCACATAAACACACACATGCACATAAACACGCACACAAATGCACACACCCATACACATACACACATGCAACATTAACACACTTACACATAAACACACACTCACATACACACATGCACATAGACACACACTTACACTCACACATAAACACTTACACATAAACACACATACACACTTACATAGACGTACACAACGATACCCATACATGCTTTCAAGTATATAAATATATGCTCTAACATGAGTCCATCATACCCTTATACATACACGCACACACACACACACATACACACACATACACACACACGCAAATGCACACACGCACACACATACACATACAGACAGACAAACTTTTACTCATATATTCAGACATATACTTTACTTTATACACCACCGAACTACACACACTTCCATGACATGGAGAGCTACACACGGTGTAACCCCCCCCCACACACCACACACACATTTACACATACACACACACACACACACACACACACATGCACACACACACACACACAGACCTTCGCTCATGTACTCAGACATATACATAGGTTTCTACACCACCGTACTATACACACTTCCACACTATGGACAGCGACACAGTGTTGAACACAGACACACACACACACACACACACACACACAGACACAAACACATACACACACACACACACACACACTCAGATACACACAGAAACACACACACACACATGCACACAAATACACACAGACAGACCTTTGCACATATACTCAGACATATACACAGGTTTCTACACCACCGTACTATACACACTTCCACACTATGTACAGCGACACAGTGTTGAACACACAGACACACACACAGACACACACACGCAGACACACACACATACACGCACACACACACATGCACACACACACACACACACACAGAGACCTTCGCTCATATACTCAGACATATACATAGGTTTCTACACCACCGCACTATACACACTTCCACACTATGTACAGCGACACAGTGTTGAACACACAGACACAAATATATGTAATATAATGCAGACTAGCATTGATATACACCAGTACACTCTTGCACATAAATATACATTGATATGGACAAACACACACTCTCCTTCACACAAAGCCACTGACACAATCAACCATACTTGCATAGACAGCGAGCAGGGACAATAACAATATAGGACATCTTCTCTCTCTCTCTCTCGCTCTCGCTCTCTGTCTCTGTCTCTCTGTCTCTCTCTCTCTATCTGCCTCTGTCTCTCTCTCTCTTTCTTTCTGTCTCTCTCTCTTTCTCGCTCTTTCTCTCTGTCTCTCTCTTTCTCTCTGTCTGTCTGTCTCTTTCTCTCTCTTTCTCTCTCTATGTATAAGTGTCTCTCTCACACACACACACACACACACATTCTCTCTCTCTCTCTCTCTCTCTCTCTCTCTCACACACACACACACACACTTTCTCTCTGACTCTCTCTCTCTCACTCAATCCCATCTCTCTCACACTCACAGACACACAGACACACAGGCTAGCATGTACAGACATACTTATACAGCCAAGTCGATGAACACAGACAGTAATACAAAGGAGGGTATTTCCTCATAAACACACACAGACACAGTCTGAAAAACATACACTAAGGCATACAAACATGATGCATGTATATATATGAAGTATGTATGTGTGCAAGTATGTATGTATGTATATATGTGTGTATGTATGCAAGCAAGTATACATGCAAGTATGTCTGTATGTAATTATGTATGTATGTATGCATGCAAGTATGTATGCAATTATGTATATATGTATGTATGTATGTATGTATGTATGTATGTATGTATGTATGTATGTATGTATGTATGTATGTGAGGGGACATAGAAATATTCGGTTTGGTGCCGGGTTAACCTGCCATGAGTAAGAAACCCAAAGGCCTTGTTAGGTCATCATTCTAGGAGAAGGAAACCCCTGATGTAAAACCTGCGACTAGGTGGCAGTCAATGATGTTGAACTGTTGGTCTTTTTTAGATACCTGACATAGTTGTTCAGAGAGTGGGATTGGTTCAGTGCAAGGCCTTTATTCACTTCAAGTACAGACATTACTTGATCTAAATGACTTTCATGTGCTGCGTCACCATGGCCAATTCATTTTTTCTTTCGCTATAGCATATACAGAAAGGAATCTAAGTCCTAAAATGTCATGTTCGTGCCAACCATATATGAGAAAAAGGTAAAGGAATGGCAATTCTTGAATCTGAGATACAGCCATTATGTATGTGTCGCGAATTGACAGTATCGGTAGAGGGTCTGACGCCATGCTTTCTAGCATAGTTACGTCCCTTTACAGTCTGAGTTTAAATCCCGTCGAGGTTAACTTTGCCTTTCATCCTTACGGGGTCGATAAAATAAAGTGCCAGTAATGTACTGGTTAATTGCTGGCCTTGTGACAAAAGTAGAAACAATTATTTATGTACGTAACTGTTTGCTGCAAAGCATGGCGTTCGGTAGAGGGTCGGACACCATGCTTTGCAGCAAAGAGTTACGCCCCTTTACGCTCTGAGTTCAAATCCCGCCGAGGTTAACTTTACCTTTCATCCTTACGGGGCCGATAAAATAAAGTACCAGTAATGCACTGGGATAATTGCTGGCCTTGTGGCAAAAGTAGAAACAAATTTTGTATGTAATGTAATGTATGCGGCGAATTGGCAGTCGTTAAGACGTCAAATAGAATGCTTTACGGTATTAGTTCCACCTTGTGCGCTCTGTTCAAATCCCACCGTGATCAACTTTGCTTTTCGTCCTTTTGAGGTTGATAGAAAAATACCAGTCCAGTACTGGGGTAGATTCTTCCTCCATAAAATACATCAGCTATGTTCAGACCTGGAGATGGTTGGGCTCCGCCAGGTTTAAAAGTGCCCTACACGCCGAATGACGGTGCCTCTACGACTCCACAAGGAGTTATGGGATCATTATCCGTTTTATGCATGTATACATATATACATATATATATGTATACATATATATATGCATGCAAGCATGTATATATGTATGTAGAGATATGAAATCTTATGTTGGACAATGGTTAAGAAACATTCAAGAGACACGGTGGAGTATCAGGGCTGACGAAATTTAATCTGCCTCCAATACCAACAACACTAAGCTGTTGTATAATCCCCTTCGTCAGATCTAGGCATTCATTTTCTCCTGTTGTACCATTACGCACTAAACACAGAAAATCTCTTCACAGACAACCAAAAAACTTCTAAATCAATCTACAGATATCAATAAGGTGTTTCTTGAATCAATACCCTGCAGATCTGTCAAAGATGCTGTGGCAGAGGTTCCTAAATGAAATATATCGAGGCCGTTGACCAGAAACTTAACAGTGGCAAGTCCTCCGTACGGATGGCTTGTTTGCAAAATATTTTAACTGTGGAAATGAAAACTTAATGCGTTTCCTTGCCTGGACTGAAATGTTGCTTTTATGTTTGTCTTGTATAAGGGAAAGACTAGAAAGGATTATTTTAGCACCTATAGTGGGATAGCGCTGCTGTCAGCTGCTGGAAAGATTATATGAATGGTTATTCTTGACAACTTATGTTACATATTGCTGACGAAGTCCTTTCAGAATCCCAATGTGGTTTAAGACAGAGTAGAGCAACAGAGTACATGATATTTTCGGCTAGATATCTTCAAAGTCTATGAAACAAAGAGTAGCACAATTTTAAGTGTTCATTTGACACAGTTAATGGAGCAGCTCTTTGCAAAATACTTAGAATGGCTGTCGGGGCAGATGTGATGAAAGCCTGGGTGGATTAAATGAAAAGAAAACAATGCAAACAACACATAAACAATGAGGAAATATTAGTTTAATGCTTGATTTAGCCAGTGCCAATCCACCCGAATAAAATGTTTTCTATTTTATGGAGTGAGTTGGGAGTCGATGAAGCCGATACAATATTTGATTGGCACTTTAATTTATCGATCCCCGAATGACGAAAAGTAAAGTTGACGTCGGTGGGACTTGACCTAGAAACGTAGAGTATCAAGAAATGCTGCAATGCATTTTGTCTGATTAATAATAATAATATGTATATATGTATATATTCATGCATGTATATGTAGGCATGTGTATATATAAATCTGTCGATATATATATATATATATTTGCTCTACGGTTCTTATATATTTGATATATATTTATCCTTATCGAGCCCTCTTTGGATTTTAGTCTTCAAATTTATTATTATTACTATATATATATATATATATATATATATATATATATATATATATATATATATATATATATATCAACAGATTTATATATACACATGCCTACATATACATGCATGAATATATACATATATACATATTATTATTATTAATCAGACAAAATGCATTGCAGCATTTCTTGATACTCTACGTTTCTAGGTCAAGTCCCACCGACGTCAACTTTACTTTTCGTCATTCGGGGATCGATAAATTAAAGTGCCAATCAAATATTGTATCGGCTTGATCGACTCCCATCTCACCCCATAAAATAGAAAACATTTTATTCGGGTGGATTGGCACTGGCTACATTCTTTGGTGTATTAGTTACTTTTTTACGTTGTGAGTTCAAATTCTGACACATTCATTCATCTATAAAACACACACGCACGACACGCGCACACATACACACGCACACATACACACACATAACACACACTGACGCATACATACACATACGCACTCATACTCACACACACACAACACACAATACACATGATACTCCAACACACACACACACACACACACACACACATATGCACAGAACATACACGAAATACACACACACACACACACACACACACACACACACACACACACATGCACGCAAACATTTTGACTAACATCCAAATTGTTAAACATAGATATTACACAACCAGAGACTTTACACAACAGCTGCATCGACACATCCAAATACATGTATAATGTAACAACACACATTTTAAGTAATCGTTATAGTATACGTATGATGATGTGTTTAGTTATATCTATGATCGGGTTCTCACCTCTATATGTGTCTGTGTGTGCGATATCTTCCACTTTCTCAGTCTTACATTTTCAGCTCATTTTCTCATCGCATTCTTTCGCCCTTTTTTTAATAAGCCCCGCTTCATTCTTCTCTGTCTATGTCCCCCACCCTTTCTTTCTCTCTCATTATCACACTATTAACTTCCGTTCTCTGTCATTTATTATACAGGGTGAGCATAAAATCTTCCCCTGGTTATAAAATACCTTATCTCCAGATATAACCTTTTCTTCGTTTTAATTTATAAATTTCAAGTTTGAAGTTTTTCTGAACATGTTTTACATTTTCTCTTCTACTGGAAGTAGTTGTAATTTTCAGTAACAAAACGGCATCACTGAAAAAGTTCAATGTGGAAAGACTTAATGCTTTCCCTGTATATTATGATCTCACTGTAATGCTCTTCTTTTATTCTATATTGGCTTGTAAACGTATTTATGTTCCAAAAACCAGGTTTCTTCCCTTACACATAAATTTGTATCTGCCATTCCACCGCCCTCCTTGTAAGCCAAAAAATAATCAGAAATAATTGTTTCTACTTTTGGCACAAGGCCAGCAAATACCCAGTACATTACTGGTACTTTATTTTATCGACCCCGTAAGAATGAAAGGCAAAGTTAATCTCGGCGGGATTTGAACTCAGACCATAAAGGGCCGTAACTCTATGCTGCAAAGCATGGCGTCCGACCTTCTACCGATACTGCCAAACCACCGCCCTATAATAATAAATAATAAATAGTAAATAATCAGAAATAATGTTGAGAGATTATAAAAGGTGAAGCAATTATTTCCAGCCAGGTACCTCCACGAGATCTTTGGTTTTTGGTGCACTGGTTGGATGAGCAATGTAGTGAAACCTGTTTGCAATAAAGCTCATGTATTATTCTTTGAGTATTGTTTTAAACACTTCATGATGAACATATCGCCCACTAATCACTTAACAAGATTTACCTTGGATGCATGTCTCCTCTCAGCTGCTGGGAGAGGTCTATTTCTATAATTTATGCATTGATAAGCAATTGTTGTCCAAAGAATGGTTTTGGTTTTGTAGTGATGAAATACTTGAGAGTAAAGAATATTTTTCTAGTAATCCTATACGAAAAGTTGGTATGGGACCCATTTCTCGGCCGTTGAAACTTTTCGAAGCCTTTTCAGTCGTAAGGCTAACATTAAAAAAATAACAACAAAAAATCAGCCACTGAGATTTCTAACCTTAATGGTAAGATTTGCTGGAAGAACAGTTTCCCATTTGGACGATCCTGTCTTGACTGAACTTATAAGCTGAAGTCCCGATTTGTGAAGCCAAAAATTCACCACTTACATGTCCTTTCATATACTGCATCATCTCAGTAATTGTCTGGATATAGCTTGCAACAGAACCTGCATTGGCCCATCTGAGATCAGTAGAGCATGACACGTTGAATGTGTTTTTCAGTTGGACCAAACATGGAGTCAATCTGAAACCGCTTTCGTGGAAATGCTATGATATGAAAGAAAAGGGAGTATATTACTTACTTAAGTTGACATGACTAAACATCAGGTAGTAATTTAATAAAGCTTGGTGAATGTTTTCGGCTGGAAATTAGGGCAGGGTATTCGTCCCTACCTAATATATACAAATTCACCTCTGTCAAGTTCTCTCTCTCTCTCTCTCTCTCTCTCTCTCTCTCTCTCTCTCTCTCTCTCTCTCTCTCTCTCTCTCTCTCTCTCTCTCTCTCTCTCTCACACACACACATATATATATATATATATATATATATATATATATATATATATATGTATATATATAAACGGAAAAAATGAAACGAAATTTCATTTCCCACTCTTAGTACGGCTGTTACTTAAACATAAGTATGTACACGTACATACATACATGTATACAGACGCACAGTAGTATGTATATATATATACATACACACATATATATATGTACGTATGGATTCACCGAACATTTATTATAATGCTCGGTGTGTTTGTAAACAAACATCCCGTATTAAGCCGTAGTGTCCAGCAACCATCGTTGCTCGTTTGTTCAACACTGACAAAGGAACGCTGTACTAGTTTCAAGCTTATTAGCTATCGTCAGCAACGCATACCTTCCTGCCAGATTGTTGAACGTATATACTTACCTTATGCATATTAACGGCTGAGTAGCCCAATTTGCATATCGAGTGGGTTAATCGGCCGGGTGCACCGAAAACGATATATATATATATATATATATATATATATATATATATATATATATATATATATATTCATTCATTCCCATGCTTTTATTTTCCAGACTCGAGGTCCTTTATATTATCAGGGCAGCATGTCTATATAATGTAAAATGATACGGTATCCATGTATCTCTGAACTGACTAAAAGCCAGTGTCAATAACATTGGCATGTGTGAAAAATATCCTGATCTATTCTCACACCTTGTTTCATGTTTTTCGTTTGCAGTTTAACTGACATTAAGACCAACTTCATTCATCTATACCACTCAACAAGTCACCAGGGATCTTCTGCAAGATCGCTAAAATTGCTAGAAATAGTAGACAAATTTCTCTTATATCATATTTACTAAATATTTTAAAAGTAGGAAAGACACAATAGATAATTTACATAATGTCATCATATAAATCGATAAAACGTTGTTTAATGAGTTGGATCGTAGGTCAGATTGAAAATAGATGACATGTAACTAAAAGTGTAAAAGCAGCAAGAAAAGCAACACCAGCAACAAGTAACTAATCAGATTATATTTCCAGATAGTAAAGTATGCCAGGGTCATGAACAATGATTTCTGATTTAGGCACAAGGTCATCAATTGTTTTAGTGAGAGGAGAAAGTCGATTAAATCGACCGCAGTGCATTACTGGTACTTTATTTGCCGTCCCCGTAAGGATGAAAGGCAAAGCTAACATCGACAGGATTAGGACTCAGGGCGTAAAATGCCGTAACTCTAGGCCAGAAAGCATGTTGTCCGAGGTCGAATAGAAAGAAATCGGCTTTGTTCAAACTTTGAGAGGGTATGGACTCCGTCAGGTTTAAAAAATTCCCAAGACGAGACTCCTACGAGTGAATCAGATGTTGCGGGTCCATACATACATATTCACATACGTAAATTTCTAGCGTAGCCCAGAAATTCGGGGTGGATGAAAGACAAAATTGACTTCGCTAGGATTTGAAATCAACAGGTAAAGAACTGCAATAAAAGCAACAAGGTAAACTATTCAATGTGTTATGTATTCTGAAAAGCCACTCTTCTTGTCGTCATTGCGGTGTACCCTCGTATATTGCTGAAGATGCTTTAGATTGGAAATACTTGATGCGTTAAAATATTTCGAATCAGTCAGTACCTCATAACTACATGTAGTTAATAGAAAACTAGCTAGACCGAAGATTCCCACAGGAAGCTGCCAAAAGAAAAGAAAAAAAAACGACGACGTATATATTCTTACCTGTGATATTAGTGAGAACAAAGCGGTATATATATATATATATATATATATATATATATATATATATATATATATATATATATATATATATATATATATATTTTACTATATACATATATGTATATAATAAAATATATATATATATATATATATATATTTACATAGATATATATTTAAATACATATACGTATATATATATATACACACACATTTATATATATATATATATATATATATATATATATACATACATAGATATATATATTTACATACATATACATATATATATATATATATACACACACATATATATATATATATATATATATATATATATATATATATATATATATATATATATATATACATATATATATATACATACATATACATATATATATATATATACATATATATATATATATATACGCACATATATATATACATATACATATATATATATGATACATATATATATATAAGTATATAGATAGATACACACACACACACACGCATACACACACACACACACACATATATACATATATATATACACACGTGTGTTTAATGCTGATCAGTTTTCGTAGGAATTAAAATTAACCCAAGTGAGAAGATAATGACTAACAGTGACAAGAGCTCCACCTAGAAAATACCTAGAACATTTTCACATAGACAGTGGACATGTGAAAGAAAAAACAAAATAACTCAGTGTCTGCTTATTCAACTGGTGAACAGCCAAGTACTATATCATGCATGTAATTAAATGTTAACTAGCACCAGTTTTTCTTATTCACATACACACACGTATACATACAAACATAGATATTCCTTACCAGAAAGTAATTTCCTAATAATCTTTATATGTATAAATACATATTTATGTACATATTTCTTACTCATTTACGCGCAATCACATGTATACGCACGCACATATATACATACACACACACACATACACATATATATTGGTGCAGGTGTGGCTGTATCGTTAAGGAGTTCACATAGCAGCCACGTGGTTCCTCGTGGCACATAGGACTAGCGTCATCTACTCTCCGTATATATATTTCAAATGGAAATAACTTCTACAGGATTAACACTGTATCATTCGGTAGAAATCATCAGGAAATCCTCTTTAGTTTGGTATATACTATACTCACTCGCACACAAACTCACTCATATGCTTACACAGACACTCTACACACACACACACGCACGCACACACACACACACACACACACACACACACACACACACTCACTCACTCACACACACACACACACACACACACACACACACACACACACACACGCATATATATATGCGTGTGTGTGTGTGTGTGTGTCAGTCAGGTCACTCTTCAGCGCTACTGGTAACATGTAACCCAGTACAACCTGTGCATGGTTGGATCGTCGCCGACTAAAATGGCAAACCCACCAAGCCTGCTTGTTGAGGTGGGTGATTTTGGACACCCTTCGGGATGAAAAACAAAACCTGTCAAAGGGCGGAGGAACTCAGGAGAGTCAATGGCCATCCAATAAATTTTTTTGTGTGGAGCGAGAGACCCCTAGTCTTCATTAAAACATATCGCTAAAAGAAGGTCATGCCTTTGTATGCATCCAATGATGTAGACTAGTTCGTCTTTTGGGGCAAATGCATTCGATATTCAGAGAGTGGGATTGGCTCCGTCAAAAGCCTTTGCTCACTTAAAAAAGCTTCAAGCACAGGCAACGCTTGATATGTGACATTTTTTGCGATGCGTGGTATTGCTGGACATAGGCAAGTCCCTAACAGGACTAAAAAGCCACGTCATACTTAAGTATCAAGCGATGTTGATTAAGTCATCGTGTAATTTAAACTTATGATACAAAACCGCCTGAAACCAACGACCCTCGTTCTATGATAGAAGCCTTATATTTTGTAAGAAGTTAGTTAAATTTCGAGTTCTTTCTGAATTCTTAGTTATATTCAGAATGATTTAAAACACACCTGGTAGTATCTGTGAAACGAAAAACAGTATCAAGCGGGTTACTTGATAAAATATCCCTCGGTATGTTAGACCTGCCAATCCCTAAAATCCCAGACGGGGAGGGACATGAAAAAACCTGCTCCAAAACGAGGAGAAATGAGGCAAAATGGGGAGATTTTACATAATGAAAGCTATACCCATTTTCACAAGGGAAGTCATTTCTCACCCACCCCAAAGTGGGTCGGAGATCTCCTTGTCTGACATATGTAACACACCTGAAAAAAAAAAAAATTACACAAGGGCAATAACTCCAGTAAAATAAATTAATTGAAACTTTGGAAAATGTAGAAAATGCAATTCGGGATCGAATTTGATAATTTTTTTAAATTTTTTTTAAAATTTTCATTTAATCTAAAATGATTTTCATTTAATCTAAAATGTTCAACTCACCGTATTATATATTTGAATTCCAATCGTATTGGTGTTTATTAGGCAGGAAGCTCCCTTAAAGTACTTCTCCACCCATGTCTTCATATTATTAGTACTATACAATGTCTGCTTTCATTTATCAGCTTCTCATGGCTGTATTTGCTACATGTGCTATCTTTCTACGTTGTCTATCGTTAGAAATTGAAATTTGCTGATTCAGCCTGGACACTGATTATAGTTTTGTGCCTTTTTTATGTTTGTAAGTGTACGCATGAAACTATCTGAATAATAAGAATATATATGTGGGAGTTTAATAATAATTGTTTCTACTTTTGGCACAAGGCCAGCCAAAGGTTTATGTCTAGGCATGTGATAATATGTATATGTATCTCAGATAATATGTTAGCTAAACTTCCAAGCGTCCGTGTGTGACGAATATAATTTTAGACATAAGCTTTTCTATTGTTCCAGCTGTTGCTGTTTCTGGAGACTTTGTTATTGTTGGTGTTGACCGAAACATAATTAATATTGTTGCTGTTGTTGTTAGTATTGTATTGTTATTAATATTTTTACAGCGGCTGTTATTGTTGTTGCTTCACCGTTGCCCTTATCGATGTTAACAGTGTTACTACAGATTTATATGGTGTAATCACACAAGATGCTGCGTCTATGACCTTTTTTGAGGGATTCGGCTGGTGGAGGAAGAGAGTAAAATAGCAGAAAATCCGATCCGAAAGTTTACAAGAAAGTAAACTATACTAGGGGCACACAAAGGCCAGGTTGACTCTTACTCTTTCATTAAAAAAAAAAAAATAATGGTTTCTTTCAAAAGAGACACTTAAACCTCCTAACAAAGTCACAGCAGCAGTAACAGTATTAACACACGTTCTTAGTATAGAATTACTTCGAAACACAACCACAAGGATATGGTCTGAACGTGGAAGAGCCGAACTCCCCAACTCTCTGTATGGTGAGCAGATGGTGTCCCACGTGCTGGCCTCCCCACAGCCCCGACTGATAGAATGCAGAAGGCGTTTAGGTTGTTGTGTCAAACTGAGCGATGGACTAAGTGATGACTGACAATGAAACTTCTGCCTCCAAATTACAATTATTCAAAGAAGTTTGAAATATGTACTCGTAGTATTGTATAGACAATTTGACCAGGAAAACCCAGATTTAAGATATTGAATTGTGGCGTGTTAGGAGAAAATTTATGTTTGATTCCAGGGATGGTGTAGTTGAATATATATTTTCCCTTCCTGCTGCTACTTCCAATAATTAGCTATTTTGGCAATTATTATTGTTGGCTACTCTGATAATGGTAATGTGCTATAATTGATCAAGAATTTGTCAAAATGCCCCAAGTTATTTTTTTTTTATGTTTATATTCTACGTTCAAAACCTAAATTTTGCCTTTCATCCTTCAAGGGACGTGAAAATGAATTTTAATTAACTATACCTTCTTCCCAACATATGAGACCTTGTGTCTATATTAGAAATATATGTAATCTACTATATCCTATTTCTCAGATGACTGGTCGGGCATTTTAAAATTATAATTATTGCTGATTCGGGGGTCAGTAGAATGGTAGAAATTCTAAAGTGCTTGTCAAAATATCTCTCATCATTTAGTTACATTTTCTGTTTACGTCCAGCCAGATATAATATACCTCAGAGTAATACATTATAGCACAATGTCACAATTTAGAACGGGCACAGACGACATTTTTCGAGCTAAGTGCCGCAGGGGAGGTGGCTCATCTATGCACACTACAAAAAATTCAAGGTAATTTTGAAATTAGGAGTGCCATTCAGAAAACCAAACGGACCGCTGTTTGCCCATATCTGGTTTAAAACATCAGCATAATGCTGTTGTTCTATTATATCTTTAACACAAAACCAGGCTTATTGAAGTTATTTCTGAGAAATTGAAACTTCAGGAAGAGAACAGTCCACGCCTGAATATACTTTCTAATAGTTACGAGTTAGGCAGGGTCAATGCAAACGTTCAATGCATAGTTACGTCCCTTTACGATCTGAGTTCAAATCCCGCCGAGGTTGACTTTGCCTTTCATCCTTACGGGGTCGATAAAATAAAGTACCAGTAATGAACTGGCTAATTGCTGGCCTTGTGCCTAAAGTAGAAACAATTATCTTAATATGGATTCAAGAGTTGTGAAACTTGCATTTCTAAACAAGTGCTAATTAATAAACCTAATGGTTTGTCTCTCATTATAGAGGTATTTTGTCTCACTACATTATATTAACATAATTATATTTATTCATGCTGAAGATATACCTAGGTTGTTTTCTCCCAGTCATTATTCGAATTTGTCTACCAGTACATCTTTTTCACTTAAAATCTATATCCTCTCCGATACCTTGGATCTGATTGGCGTATCTTAGAGAGTCAAACACCATGCTTTGCAGCATAGAGTTACGGCCCTTTACGCTCTGAGTGCAAATCCTCCTGAGGTTAATTTTGCCTTTCTTCATCCTTACGGGGTCGATAAAATAAAGCAACAGCACTGGGATAATTGCTGGCCTTATGCCAAAAGTAGAAATAATTATATATCAATGATATGTGTCGGTTATAGCAGCTCAATCCTTATATCTGGCACTAAATCCATGCAGACGTTTCTATATAATTATTTATTTTTAATTTAATTTTATTCTATTTATTTAGTTGCTATTACTATTTTTTTGCTCCTAGCGTCGGTGTTGTTGCTTTCACAATATCAATTCTATCGCTATTAGTGATAATGTTGTTATCAATGCTTCTGCCACTGTCGGTGGTTTTGTGTCCGATATGACCATACAATATTTAAGATATCCAGCTACGTTAACTCTGGAACAATTTAATAGCCCTGTCAACGTTTCCCTTGAGTATGCCAGATTCAAAGATTATCTTTAAAATTAAACTAATGTTATCAGTTTCCTTGCTTACACATGTCTTTGTTTCGTGTTGTTTTCTTTTTCAGTTGAAATTGCTCTTCTGATGATACTGATAATATTGTCAATGATGTTGATAAAGATTGTGTCAGGGTTGATGGTTTTAAGGTGGACAATTATTCCTATTATCTTCATATTGGTCATGATGAGATTATGACCATGTTCTGGCCACTTCTATTGCTATTATAATAGTGATAATAGGTGTTAGTGTTAGCGGTGATAGCAATGGTGATGGGGAATGGAGTTGTCTGTGGTGATGGTGACGGGAATGGTGTTGTATGTGGTGATGGTGACGGGAATGGTGTTGTATGTGGTGATGGTGACGGGAATTGAGTTGACTGTGGTGATGGTGACGGGAATGGAGTTGTCTGTGGTGATGGTGATAGCAGGAATGATGCGGCTAAAGAGTAATCAGTATAAAATTGTTCGTTCTCCCACTTCACCATCAGCAGCATCACTATCAGCTGAGCGTGAAAGTAGCCTCGACGCAGAAAATCCCAACCACATCTCTCTCATACCACTCTCTATCGCTGTAAACAACAAGGGACACATTAGATAACATAGACAAATACATCACGTAACGCATACAGTGACGATATTACCGAATTAGCTTGACGTCAGTTGACGAGAATGGTCATAAACAAGCGATGGTAAGGTGATTTGAAGAAGGTGATTAGAAGAGGTTAGATACAATATAAGAAGAAATTAGGGATGTGTAGATATATATTAGAAGAGGTGATTAGACAAAGCAACATGACCAATGTGCTACTGAAGGCTGAGTTGTCAAAACTAAGGGGCGGGCTCTTTTACACAAGGGGACGAATACTGCTCGATGGGCCCGAT
>OZ024747.1:91619593-91642093 GCA_964016885.1 Eledone cirrhosa
TTAAAAATGAGCGCAGAAAGCAAAGAAGAAAATAATATTTAAGGAAGAAAATATCTAACATAAAAAATATATATGTTTACGAAATATTTTCTAATGTTAATAATATTAAAGAAAATTAGTTAGGGTTTAAGTTTGTTTTTATGTATTGTAATATGTAATATGTAAAAGTCAAACGAGCATGAAAGGATGAGATAAGGAATTTAAGGAAGAAAATTCTAACGTCAAAAAATCTTTATGTTTACGAAGGACTATTAAAGGTAATACTATAATGTATTTAAAAGATGATAATAATTTTTTTTATGGCCAATGATATGAAGAAAGATGACTTTTACATATTACATATTACAATACATAAAAACAAATTTAAACCCTAACTAATTTCCTTTAATATATTATATTATTACCATTAGAAAATATTTCGTAAACATATATATTTTGTTATTAGATATTTTCTTCCTTAAACATTATTTTCTTCTTTGCTTTCTGCGCTCATTTTAAAACAAACTATTTTCATATATTACGCACACATATTACATTACATAAAAACAAACTTAAACACAAACTAATTCCTCTAAATTCATAACTCATCCACTCTTCTACTTCTTTTCACATTATATCCTTAATAACATTAATATTTTTATTTTAATAATACATATTAACAATTTCTTTTCCTCGCACATATTATTAAACCCTTCAATATACAAACCTTAACTTAATGTTATCTTTAACTCCTTTTTCTCTTCATCAACTTTTAATTTCAAATTCTTTTAAATTATCTATGATCTTCCAACGGCTTTTTAACTTCTCTCTGTGAGACAATATATATTTTTCTCAGTTGTAAAGGCTATCTCTCTCTTTCTCTCTATCACCCATCTCTCCTTCTCTCTCATCCACTCCTCCCCCACCATTCTTTACTCTGATCTCCTCCTCTTCCTTACCCTTTCCAACCCCCCCCCCCCTCACTTTTTCCCAATATCACACATCAATCTTAAATTATTTTTCATATGTTGATTTAGAACTTCACTATTCACAAGTGTTTTTTAACCTTCATATCATGTATCCCTATTTTATCTGATATCACAGATATCATCTCATGATGATATTTGGTTTTGAAATGCGCGTAATAAAATACTTGGAACTCTTTTAACCATCTTTTGATCTTATATTATATATATATATATATGTATATGTATATATATATATATATTTAAGAGTTAAACAAGGTTCAATGAATACATCTAAGAATGAGTTTTACACACATACATGTGTGTGTATGTATTTGTATGTATGTGTGTGTGTATATGTATGCATATATATGTGTATATATATATATATGTGTGTGTGGATGTATATGTGTATGTGTATGTATGTGTATATGTATATGTATGTATGTGTGTGTGTATGTATTTATTTTTATGTATGTGTATGTGCAATTATGTGTATTGCTTACTACGTGTGTTTGTTCATTTATTTGTTGCCTGTATCGTTGTCAACTTTATAATAATTTTTACATTTGTTTTTATTCTTATGTGACGGTATTTTTATTATATTTTTTCTTATAATTAATTGTGTGTGTGCGTATGTAGGTGTGTGCGTATGTAGGTGTGTGTAGATATATCTATATTTGTGTATGCGTATGTATGCGTGTATATATGTGTTTATGTATGTGTGTGTATGTACGTGTGTATATATGTATGATTATGTGTATGTATGTATATATATATATATAGATGTATATATAGATGTATATATATATCTATATATATATGCATGTGTGTGTGTGGTGTTTGTGTATTTGTGTGTATGTGTGTGTATGGATATGTTGTTATATATGTGCGTATGTATGTATATGTATATGTATGTGTATTTGTACGTGTATGTATATGTGTATGTATGTATATATATATATATTATTGTGTGTATATGTATGTATATATATGTGTATGTATATATATGTGTGTATGTAATTGTGTGTGTGTGCATGTGTGTTTATTTTTCCTTTCTTTCTTCCTTTCCCAGCCTCACTTTCATATAGATTATATTTTGTTTTTAAAATCTAATGTCAATAAATACACCAGGATTTTTTCATTCTGATTATTGAAAGCAAAATTTATTTGCTTTCAAGAAACCACTGGTAAATGAAATAATTGCCTTATGTTGTTTATTACATAACTATATATATATATATATATATATATATATATACGTGTATATATATATATATATATACGTGTGTGTGTGTGTGTATATATACAGGATGTCCCAGAAAAATGTATACACATATTTATCAGAATGCCCTTGAAATGTGTAATATATTTTTGGGTGACATCAGCAGAGGTCCGATGAGCTTTTGATTCCAGAGATGGGCCAGCTCGATACAGACCAAGTCTTGAGCTGATCAATAGCGAAACGCGCGTCACTACACGATAAACGTAATGAAGACATAACAAATCGTCCTTTTACTATAATATGTATATATGTATATATATATACACATACATACACACTGTCTCCATTAGTGTCACTATTCACTTTCGGATTTTGGTGGTTTTCGGTTTACGGCAACTCAGATAAAATATTATCAACTCGTTATTTATGGCGTATTTAAACAATTATTCTAACATTAGATTTTCTTTAAATAAAATCAATATCTAAGACTTTTCAGTACAATCAAGTCCCTACATTCTAATGTTTTTATTAATTATTTGTGGGCTCGAATTTTTTCTATTTTCATACCACTTAGATATAAAATTCAGATTGTTTAATATATTCTAAATAACCGTAGAATTATTCCGAAATTGTTCAATTTTCATGTAATCTAAAAATAATGATGGCATTAAATAAATGCTGATCTTTAGTCCATAGTTTTAATTCTTGCGTTCCATATTCTTCTCCGTTGTTTGTCATTATATACACAAAACCATTGGCAACAGACCTATGACACATCTGTAATTATAGACACGCAGAGAATTGTGAATAAGTCGTTAAAATTAGTGTAGCTTTCTTAATTTTATTTTACTATCCTAGCTTTATGAGTATAGTTTGAAAGTTTAAGTTATATTATATTAGAACTCCTAATTATATATATATATATTCTTGTGATCAATTATATTTTATTATACATATTTCAGAGGTACAGAATATATATATATATATATATACATATATATATATATATATATATATATATATATATATATATATATATATATATATATATAAACGTATATATATACACACATATATAAAGCTTTAAAAAGACGAACAGAGATAATTTTTTTTTTTTCATCTTTCAGTTACAATTTTATCTCTGTGTTCGTCTTTTTAAAGCTTTATATATGTGTGTATATATATACGTTTATATATATATATATATATATATATATATATATATATATATATATATATATATATATATATATAAATATATGTATAATACAATGTAATTGATCACAAGAATATCTATTTTGTTAATATTTTGAATTAATATTAATAACTCTGGAAAATATTTTGTAGAGTGCTTCCAATCTATTGTAAAAGTCATTCTTTGGTGTATTCATTGAATCTTGTTTAACTCTTAAATATATATATATATATATATATATATATATATATATATATATATATATATATATCATAAAACATGTCTATAGAATCACCAGATAAAATATATACCGTTTCCTCTCCCAATTAGCATAATTAACCACATGTCTTCTAGTTTATTTTACACCTAATTCTGTTTAGTTGACTGTATATTTGGTCGATTTATACATGCTGTCGAAATATCCGATAAATGATCCGTCGTAACCGCCGCGAAGGGGCTGCTTTCGGTTATTTGTCGGAGATTTCTTCATAGGAGCCTTTATTCTTATAGCTTGGTCTAATTGATTTATTATGTGGTTAATTATGCTAATTGGGAGAGGAAACGGTATATATTTTATCTGGTGATTCTATAGACATGTTTTATGCTATATAGCTCTGAGTGGATTGGCAGTATCAGTAGAGAGTCGGATGTCATGCTTTCCAGCATAGTTACGTCCCTTTACGATCTGAGTTCAAATCCCGCAGAGGTTGACTCTGCCTTTCATCCTTACGGGGTCGATAAAATAAAGTACCAGTAATGCACTGTGTAATTGCTGTCCTTGTGCCTAAAGTCTAAACAATTATTTAATCTATTAATTCTTCATTGAGCCACAAAGTGTCCCGTTGCAAAACACATATATATTTATGACTTTATATATATGTATATGTAAACCTTTATATATATATATATATATATATATATAAATATATATATAAATATATATATATATATATATATATATATATATATATATATATTATATATATATATATATATATATTAGAAAAACGGGTTTCTTATCTATAAGCATATACCTAAAACAAAAATATCTATGTGTATATATTTAAGTGACACTAATATAAAAGGATTATTATAACAAATTGGTGGTAGATTGGCAGTATCGGTAGAGGGTCGGACGCCATGCTTTGCAGCATAGAGTTGTGGTCCTTGCCATTCTGAGTTCAAATCCCGCCGAGGTTAACTTTGCCCTTCATCTTTACGGGGTCGATAAAATAAAGTACCAGTAATTCACTGGATAAATGCTGGCCTTGTGCCAAAAAGTAGAAACAATTATTAAAACAAATGAAACTTTCTACACGCCGGACTTGAAAGGTTTACTATCACAGCTTAAGGCCGTGTAAGTGTTCATTTTATTCTACACTTACATCGGTCTTTCCTTTAAAAAACATTCCGTCTCAATACCAGAGGGACAAGTTAATACACATGCATTTTATGGTAAGTTATTAGAACTTTATGCTTTCAGTACACTGTAATGAGAATGTAACCTTTAATTCTGCAAGCACCAGAAAGATATTAATTTGAATCACCTGACTATATCTCATGCCTGTTTAGCTACCACATATAAATATAAGCAAACTCCTTTTCTTTCCCGTTTGCTTCTGAATTATTTTGATTTGTGAAACATCAACGATATTTCCTCCCAGAATCTTCTTTATCATTTCATTATTTTTTGCTGAGTTCAGGTTTGCTTTGCCTTTCATCCTTACAGGGCCGATAAACTATCAGTAATGCACTGGGGTCAATTTAATCAACTTTCCTCTCCCCCCAAACCCTTAATTTTTGCTTCTATGTTATTTTATTCTGAGTAATATTGTTAGTTTGAAACGCTGCAGTGTGCTAAGGGCGCTAAAATTGTGATACGTATTATATTGCTTTATTACTATCATTGGTAAGTTTTCACATCTTGTGGGAAATTTGGGTGGACGATCATGTTGCAAGTCATCATACTTTATATCCGCTTGTCTTTCCCAGCATAGTCTTTCTCCATTTGTTACTTTCCTTCATCATCTCCTCAATCAAGTTCAGCTCTTTGAGATCGATTCTCATCATTCCTGCCCAGGTCTTCCTTGGTCTTCTTCTGCCGTTGACAAATACCACTGGGACATCTTAGCACTCCTTTGCCCAACGAACATCATCATTTAGCATCATTTACTATATCTGATTCCTCGTATACCAAGTCTCTTCTCTCAACTCACCCATGTTTTGCTGCTCGTGTATATTAACATCACAACTATCAAAGCATGCTCTCTTCATTTCTCTTCAACCTTCGCATATTCTTTGCATATTCTTTGCATGAACCGTCCATGTCTTACTACCATACAACATGACATCATAAACCGATCTTTAGTACAGTGAAACCTTTAGATGTCAAAAAAGTAAAAGCACCATGAACATTTCCCACCCTGTTCTTATTATAGTTGCTATACTTTCAGAGCTTCACCACCCACTGCTAATTAAGTAATCTAAATAACAGAAAATATCAACTACTTATAAAGCAGATTCGTAGGATTAGAAAAAAAAAAGAATTATTCACTGAGTCCCTTACTGAAAACTCTCACTACCTTTTCCTTTTCCTGCAAGTCTACTTGGTATCCCAGCACATCTCTTGTTTATCCTTATTTTACATTGTGTACATTGTGTAGAGTTCCTACCTACTTCTTATCTACACATGGAGCACGGCCAATTTCCTGATGGGTTAAAGTCATGTCTTATTTCCTACTTACTAAAACTAGTATTTTTCTATAATACTTTTAAGTCACTGCGATTTCTAGTTGTCTCCCTTATATATACAATTAGTTTGTGTTTAGTACCTTTCCTGTTGGCTCAGCATGTAGCATTGTTTTCTATTCACAGAAATGGCTAATATCAACTGATTAAAATGCATAAATAGATAGTATATAGAAATATCTGTTCTCCTAAGACGGATTCCTACTGAAATCACCATGACGGCATTATAAATAACAGCATTTTAATCTGGCCTCAACAGGAGATGACATTCGTAAAACTGTTATATTCTTCATTCCAACCTTCCAAAAGCCGAGCATACTTTGTTTGTCTCACCAGGAACACCACCTGCTCACATATACTGTAACCCACATCAGCACACGCTTCTCAACACCATCCAAACCACATTCACACCCAAAACTACCAAAACCAACAACCACAATCATCACCACCAACATCATCACCACCACCAACATCACCACCACCAACATCACCAACATTATCAACACTACCATCATCATCACCACCACCAACATTATCACCACTACCATCATCATCACCACCACCATCATCATCACCACTACCAACATCATCACCACAACCAACATCATCACCACTGCCAACATCACCAACATCATCACCACTGCCAACATCACCAACATCATCACCACTGACAACATCACCATCATCACCAACATTATCCTCACCAACACCACCACCAACACCACCACCATCATCATCACCATCATCACCAACATCATCATCACCACGACCATCTTAATCCCGATGTAATTTTTCTTGTAGTAAAGAATTTTTCTCTTTCCGGTTTGTTTTCATAGTGGAATAATTATTCTGTTAACATTAATGTAATGGCGGCTGTCTATTACACTGGCTAAACACTTATCTGTCTACAAACATACATGCATACACATACACATACATACATATATACATACATACATACTTACAAACATACATACTTACATACATACATACATACTTACATAAATACATACACACATACTTACAAACATACATACTTACATACATACACACATACTTACATAAATACATACACACATATTTACAAACATACATACTTACATGCTTACATACTTACATAGTTACATAGTTACATACATGCATACGTACATACAAACATACACTTACTATCATACATACATAAACACATATAATACACGCATACACATACATACACATACATACACACAAAGACACATACATACTCACATACATACATACGCATATATATATATATATATATATATATATATATATATATATATATATATATATATAACGTGATGTATATGATATTTAATGCGATGAAATACCAATGATCGTTGGCAAATCACTGATGAGGGACTCATTTTATAACATGTTATCCATGTGTAACCATGCAGTATTCTTCTCCCCATATTTTTATATATATATATATATATATATATGTAAGCTATCGCCGTATTTTGACTAAAGAAAGTAAAGAAATTATTTAGCCTGATAGTGGGGTTAAGAACCCTCGGAGAAATGGAAAAAAATGAGTATTGACGTACCATCTTTTTCCATTTCTCCGAGGGTTCTTAACCCCACTATCAGGCTAAATAATTTCTTTAATTTCTTTAGTCAAAATACGGCGATAGCTTACATTTCTAATAATTTTAAACCCACTCGCTGTTTCGAAAATATTCTTACTTGATATATACCTATATATATATATATATATATATATATATATATATATATATGTAGAGGTTATATTTAATTTGTTGGGATACAACAAGCAAAATATTTTTATAACTGATATAAAGCACTCAACAAATTATTGGAGTAAATATACAATATATTAACAAACGGAAATTATATTTATAAAACCATATTTATTTCATTATACATGACTAACCAGGAGATTCCAACCAGAATGGTTGCAATTTTTAAGGGTATGTCAATATTTATTTATAAAACTAACTTATATTATATTTTATCTGATGAAAGCGCAACATGGTTTGCTTAGGTGGCCCTTGAAATATGTATAATGAAATAAATATGGTTTTATAAATATAGTTTCCATTTGTTAATATATTGTTTATATATTATATATATATATAAACAAGACAAGCATAGATACATATGTAAACATATATAGGTAGGTCTCTCCCTCTCTCTTTACACACCCACACACAGACACACACATACATATATTATTTATATATATGTATTTAAATATATTATTTATATATATATATGTATATATATTATTTGTATATATGTACTTAGAGATACAGAGGCCGCGATTTAAATAAATAGATAGAGGGTTATATAGATAGATAGATATAGATATATACACATCTGCATACATACACACATTCTCGCTCTGTCATACACATACATATATATGTATATATGTATGTAGGTAGGTATCTATATATGTATGATGTCGGTATCTATATATGTATGTCTGTATGTATGTCTGTAAGTATATCTATCTATGTGTAAGTAAGTCTCTCTGTATATAAGTATGTCTCTCTGTATGTAAGTACGTCTCTCTGTATGTATGTCTCTCTGTATGTATGTATGTCTCTCTGTATGTAAGTATGTCTCTCTGTATGTAAGTATGTCTCTCTGTATGTGAGTATGTCTCTCTGTATGTAAGTATGTCTCTCTGTATGTAAATATGTCTCTCTGTATGTAAGTACGTCTCTCTGTATGTAAGTATGTCTCTCTGTATGTATGTCTCTCTGTATGTAAGTATGTCTCTCTGTATGTAAGTATGTCTCTCTGTATGTAAGTATGTCTCTCTGTATGTATGTCTCTCTGTATGTAAGTATGTCTCTCTGTGTGTAAGTATGTCTCTCTGTATGTATGTCTCTCTGTATGTATGTATGTCTCTCTGTATGTAAGTATGTCTCTCAGTATGTATGTATGTCTCTCTGTATGTAAGTATGTCTCTCTGTATGTATGTATGTCTCTCTGTATGTATGTCTCTCTGTATGTAAGTATGTCTCTCTGTGTGTAAGTATGTCTCTCTGTAAGTATGTCTCTCTGTATGTAAGTATGTCTCTCTGTATGTATGTATGTCTCTCTGTATGTATGTATGTCTCGCCGTGTGTAAGTATGTCTCTCTGTAAGTATGTCTCTCTGTATGTAAGTATGTCTCTCTGTATGTATGTATGTCTCTCTGTATATAAGTATGTCTCTCTGTATGTAAGTATGTCTCTCTGTGTGTAAATATGTCTCTCTGTATGTATGTCTCTCTGTATGTATGTATGTCTCTCTGTGTGTAAGTATGTCTCTCTGTATGTAAGTAGGTCTCTCTGTATGTAAGTATGTCTCTCTGTATGTGAGTATGTCTCTCTGTATGTATGTCTCTCTGTGTGTAAGTATGCCTCTCTGTATGTATGTCTCTCTGTATGTAAGTATGTCTCTCTGTATGTATGTATGTCTCTCTGTATGTAAGTATGTCTCTCTGTATGTAAGTATGTCTCTCTGTAAGTATGTCTCTCTGTATGTATGTATGTCTCTCTCTATGTAAGTATGTCTCTCTGTATGTATGTCTCTCTGTATGTAAGTATGTCTCACTGTAAGTATGTCTCTCTGTATGTAAGTATGTCTCTCTGTATGTATGTATGTCTCTCTGTATGTAAGTATGTCTCTCTGTATGTATGTCTCTCTGTATGTATGTATGTCTCTCTGTATGTAAGTATGTCTCTCTGTATGTATGTCTCTCTGTATATAAGTATATCTCTCTGTATGTATGTATGGCTCTCTGTATGTAAGTATGTCTCTCTGTATGTATGTCTCTCTGTGTGTATGTATGTCTCTCTGTAAGTATGTCTCTCTGTATGTAAGTATGTCTCTCTGTATGTAAGTATGTCTCTCTGTAAGTATGTCTCTCTGTATGTAAGTATGTCTCTCTGTATGTATGTCTGTCTCTCTGTATATAAGTATGACTCTCTGTATGTAAGTATGTCTCTCTGTAAGTATGTCTCTCTGTATGTATGTCTCTCTGTGTGTAAGTTTGTCTCTCTGTATGTAAGTACGTCTCTCTGTAAGTATGTCTCTCTCTATGCAAGTATGTCTCTCTGTGTGTAAGTATGTCTCTCTGTATGTATGTCTCTCTGTGTGTAATTATATCTCTCTGTATGTAATTATGTCTCTCTGTAAGTATGTCTCTCTGTATGTAAGTATGTCTCTCTGTGTGTAAGTATGTCTCTCTGTGTGTAAGTATGTCTCTCTGTGTGTAAGTATGTCTCTCTGTGTGTAAGTATGTCTCTCTGTATGTAAGTATGTCTCTCTGTATGTATGTCTCTCTGTATATAAGTATGTCTCTCTGTGTGTAAGTATGTCTCTCTGTGTGTAAGTATATCTCTCTGTATGTATGTCTCTCTGTATGTAAGTATGTCTCTCTGTATGTAAGTATATCTCTCTGAATATATGTGTGTCTCTCTGTATATAAGTATGTCTCTCTGTATGTAAGTATGTCTCTCTGTATGTAAGTATTCCCTCTCTAAGTAAGTATGTCTCTCTGTATGTAAGTATATCTCTCTGTATGTAAGTATGTCTCTCTGTGTGTATGTATGTCTCTCTGTATGTATGTCTCTCTGTATGTATGTCTCTCTGTATGTATGTATGTCTCTATGTATGTAAGTATGTCTCTCTGTATGTAAGTATGTCTCTATGTGGGTAAGTATGTCTCTCTGTATGTAAGTATGTCTCTCTGTATGTATGTCTCTCTGTATGTAAGTATGTCTCTATGTGTGTAAGTATGTCTCTCTGTATGTAAGTATGTCCCTCTGTATGTATGTATGTCTCTCTGTATGTAAGTACGTCTCTCTGTATGTATGTCTCTCTGTATGTATGTATGTCTCTCTGTATGTATGTATGTCTCTATGTATGTAAGTATGTCTCTCTGTATGTAAGTATGTCTCTATGTGTGTAAGTATGTCTCTCTGTATGTAAGTATGTCTCTCTGTATGTATGTCTCTCTGTATGTAAGTATGTCTCTCTGTATGTAAGTAGGTCCCTCTGTATGTAAGTACGTCTCTCTGTATGTAAGTATGTCTCTCTGTATGTAAGTATGTCTCTATGTGGGTAAGTATGTCTCTCTGTATGTAAGTATGTCTCTCTGTATGTATGTCTCTCTGTATGTAAGTATGTCTCTATGTGTGTAAGTATGTCTCTCTGTATGTAAGTATGTCCCTCTGTATGTATGTATGTCTCTCTGTATGTAAGTACGTCTCTCTGTATGTATGTCTCTCTGTATGTATGTATGTCTCTCTGTATGTATGTATGTCTCTATGTATGTAAGTATGTCTCTCTGTATGTAAGTATGTCTCTATGTGTGTAAGTATGTCTCTCTGTATGTAAGTATGTCTCTCTGTATGTATGTCTCTCTGTATGTAAGTATGTCTCTCTGTATGTAAGTAGGTCCCTCTGTATGTAAGTACGTCTCTCTGTATGTAAGTATGTCTCTCTGTATGTAAGTATGTCTCTCTGTATGTATGTATGTCTCACTGTATGTAAATATGTCTCTCTGTATGTAAGTATGTCTCTCTGTATGTATGTCTCTCTGTAAGTATGTCTCTCTGTATGTAAGTATGTCTCTATGTATGTATGTCTCTCTGTATGTAAGTATGTCTCTCTGTATATAAGTATGTCTCTCTGTATGTAAGTATGTCTCTCAGTATGTAAGTATGTCTCTCTGTATGTATGTCTCTCTGTATGTAAGTATGTCCCTCTGTATGTATGTATGTCTCTCTGTATGTAAGTACGTCTCTCTGTATGTATGTCTCTCTGTATGTATGTATGTCTCTCTGTATGTATGTATGTCTCTATGTATGTAAGTATGTCTCTCTGTATGTAAGTATGTCTCTATGTGTGTAAGTATGTCTCTCTGTATGTAAGTATGTCTCTCTGTATGTATGTCTCTCTGTATGTAAGTATGTCTCTCTGTATGTAAGTAGGTCCCTCTGTATGTAAGTACGTCTCTCTGTATGTAAGTATGTCTCTCTGTATGTAAGTATGTCTCTCTGTATGTATGTATGTCTCTCTGTATGTAAATATGTCTCTCTGTATGTAAGTATGTCTCTCTGTATGTATGTCTCTCTGTAAGTATGTCTCTCTGTATGTAAGTATGTCTCTATGTAAGTATGTCTCTCTGTATGTAAGTATGTCTCTCTGTATGTAAGTATGTCTCTCTGTATGTAAGTATGTTTCTCTGTAAGTACGTCTCTCTGTATGTAAGTATGTCTCTCTGTAAATATGTCTCTCTGTATGTAAGTATGTCTCTCTGTAAGTATGTCTCTCTGTATGTATGTATGTCTCTCTGTATGTATGTCTCTCTGTGTGTAAGTATGTCTCTCTGTGAGTATATCTCTCTGTATGTAAGTATGTCATTCTGCATGTATGTCTCTCTGTATGTAAGTATGTCTCTCTGTATGTATGTATGTCTCTCTGTAAGTATGTCTCTCTGTATGTATATATGTCTCTCTGTATGTATGTATGTCTCTCTGTATGTAAGTATGTCTCTTTGTATGTCTCTCTGTATGTAAGTATGTCTCTCTGTATGTATGTCTCTCTGTATGTAAGTATGTCTCTCTGTATGTATGTCTCTCTGTATGTAAGTATGTCTCTCTGTATGTAAGTATGTCTCTCTGTGTGTAAGTATGTCTCTCTGTATGTATGTATGTCTCTCTGTATGTAAGTATGTCTCTCTGTATGTAAGTATGTCTCTCTGTATGTATGTCTCTCTGTATATATGTATGTCTCTCTGTATGTAATTATGTCTCTCTGTATGTAAGTATATCTCTCTGAATGTATGTGTGTCTCTTTGTATATAAGTATGTCTCTCTGTATGTAAGTATGTCTCTCTGTATGTAAGTATGTCCCTCTCTAAGTAAGTATGTCTCTCTGTATGTAAGTATATCTCTCTGTATGTAAGTATGTCTCTCTGTGTGTATGTATGTCTCTCTGTATGTATGTCTCTCTGTATGTATGTATGTCTCTATGTATGTAAGTATGTCTCTCTGTATGTAAGTATGTCTCTATGTGGGTAAGTATGTCTCTCTGTATGTAAGTATGTCTCTCTGTATGTATGTATGTCTCTCTGTATGTAAGTATGTCTCTCTGTATGTATGTGTCTCTGTATGTATGTATGTCTCTCTGTATGTATGTCTCTCTGTATGTAAGTATGTCTCTCTGTATATAAGTATGTCTCTCTGTATGTAAGTATGTCTCTCTGTATGTAAGTATGACTCTCTGTATGTATGTCTCTCTGTATGTAAGTATGTCTCTATGTGTGTAAGTATGTCTCTCTGTATGTAAGTATGTCCCTCTGTATGTATGTATGTCTCTCTGTATGTAAGTACGTCTCTCTGTATGTATGTCTCTCTGTATGTATGTATGTCTCTCTGTATGTATGTATGTCTCTATGTATGTAAGTATGTCTCTCTGTATGTAAGTATGTCTCTATGTTTGTAAGTATGTCTCTCTGTATGTAAGTATGTCTCTCTGTATGTATGTCTCTCTGTATGTAAGTATGTCTCTCTGTATGTAAGTAGGTCCCTCTGTATGTAAGTACGTCTCTCTGTATGTAAGTATGTCTCTCTGTATGTAAGTATGTCTCTCTGTATGTATGTATGTCTCTCTGTATGTAAGTATGTCTCTCTGTATGTAAGTATGTCTCTCTGTATGTATGTCTCTCTGTAAGTATGTCTCTCTGTATGTAAGTATGTCTCTATGTAAGTATGTCTCTCTGTATGTAAGTATGTCTCTCTGTATGTAAGTATGTCTCTCTGTATGTAAGTATGTCTCTCTGTATGTAAGTATGTTTCTCTGTAAGTACGTCTCTCTGTATGTAAGTATGTCTCTCTGTAAATATGTCTCTCTGTACGTAAGTATGTCTCTCTGTAAGTATGTCTCTCTGTATGTATGTATGTCTCTCTGTATGTATGTCTCTCTGTGTGTAAGTATGTCTCTCTGTGAGTATGTCTCTCTGTATGTAAGTATGTCATTCTGCATGTATGTCTCTCTGTATGTAAGTATGTCTCTCTGTATGTATGTATGTCTCTCTGTAAGTATGTCTCTCTGTATGTATATATGTCTCTCTGTATGTATGTATGTCTCTCTGTATGTAAGTATGTCTCTTTGTATGTCTCTCTGTATGTAAGTATGTCTCTCTGTATGTATGTCTCTCTGTATGTAAGTATGTCTCTCTGTATGTATGTCTCTCTGTATGTAAGTATGTCTCTCTGTATGTAAGTATGTCTCTCTGTGTGTAAGTATGTCTCTCTGTATGTATGTATGTCTCTCTGTATGTAAGTATGTCTCTCTGTATGTAAGTATGTCTCTCTGTATGTATGTCTCTCTGTATATATGTATGTCTCTCTGTATGTAATTATGTCTCTCTGAATGTATGTATGTCTCTCTGTATGTAAGTATGTCTCTGTGTATGTAAGTATGTCTCTCTGTATGTAAGTATGTCTCTCTGTATGTATGTATGTCTCTCTGTATGTAAGTATGTCTCTCTGTATGTATGTATGTCTCTCTGTATGTAAGTAAGTCTCTCTGTAAGTATGTATGTCTCTCTGTATGTAAGTATGTCTCTCTGTATGTATGTATGTCTCTCTGTATGTAAGTCTCTCTGTAAGTATGTCTCTCTGTATGTATGTCTCTCTGTATGTAAGTATGTCTCTCTGTATGTATGTCTCTCTTTATGTATGTCTCTCTGTCAGTACGTCTCTCAGTATGTAAGTATGTCTCTCTGTATGTAAGTATGTCTCTCTGTAAGTATGTCTCTCTGTATGTAAGTATGTCTCTCTGTAAGTATGTCTCTCTGTATGTAAGTATGTCTCTCTGTATGTATGTCTCTCTGTATGTAAGTATGTCTCTCTGTAAGTATGTCTCTCTGTATGTAGTATGTCTCTCTGTATGTATGTCTCTCTGTCTGTAAGTATGTCTCTCTGTAAGTATGTATGTCTCTCTGTATATAAGTATGTCTCTCTGTATGTAAGTATGTCTCTCTGTATGTAAGTATGTCTCTCTGTATGTAAGTATGTCTCTCTGTATGGAAGTATGTCTCTCTGTATGTATGTATGTCTCTCTCTGTGTAAGTATGTCTCTCTGTATGTAAGTATGTCTCTCTGTATGTAAGTATGTCTCTCTGTAAGTATGTCTCTCTGTATGTAAGTCTCTCTGTATGTAAGTATATCTCTCTGTATATATGTCTCTCTGTATGTAAGTATGTCTCTCTGTATGTAAGTATGTCTCTCTGTATGTATGTATGTCTCTCTGTATGTATGTCTCTCTGTATGTAAGAATGTCTCTCTGTATATAAGTAGGTCTCTCTGTATGTCTCTCTGTAAGTATGTCTCTCTGTATGTATGTATGTCTCTATGTATGTAAGTATGTCTCTCTGTATGTAAGTATGTCTCTCTGTATGTAAGTATGTCTCTCTGTATGTAAGTATGTCTCTCTGTAAGTATGTCTCTCTGTATGTAAGTATGTCCCTCTGTATATATGTATGTCTCTCTGTATGTAAGTATGTCTCTCTGTATGTAAGTTTGTCTCTCTGTATCTATGTATGTCTCTCTGTGTGTAAGTATGTCTCTCTGTATGTAAGTATGTCTCTCTGTATGTAAGTATGTCTCTCTGTATGTAAGTATGTCTCTCTGTATGTAAGTATGTCTCTCTCTGTCTGTAAGTATGTCTCTCTGTATGTAAGTATGTCTCTCTGTATGTAAGTATGTCTCTATGTATGCATGTCTCTCTGTATGTGAGTATGTCTCTCTGTATGTAAGTATGTCTCTCTGTATGTAAGTATGTCTCACTGTATGTAAGTATGTCTCTCTGTATGTATGTCTCTCTGTATGTATGTCTCTTTGTATGTAAGAATGTCTCTCTGTATATAAGTAGGTCTCTCTGTATGTCTCTCTGTAAGTATGTCTCTCTGTATGTAAGTATGTCTCTCTGTATGTAAGTATGTCTCTCTGTATGTAAGTACGTCTCTCTGTATGTAAGTATGTCTCTCTGTATGTAAGTATGTCTCTCTGTATGTATGTATGTCTCTCTGTATGTATGTCTCTCTGTATGTAAGAATGTCTATTTGTATATAAGTAGGTCTCTCTGTATGTCTCTCTGTATGTCTCTCTGTAAGTATGTCTCTCTGTATGTATGTATGTAATTATGTCTCTCTGTATGTAAGTATGTCTCTCTGTATGTAAGTATGTCTCTCTGTATGTAAGTATGTCTCTCTGTATGTAAGTATGTCTCTCTGTATGTAAGTATTCCCTCTCTAAGTAAGTATGTCTCTCTGTATGTAAGTATATCTCTCTGTATGTAAGTATGTCTCTCTGTGTGTATGTATGTCTCTCTGTATGTATGTCTCTCTGTATGTATGTCTCTCTGTATGTATGTATGTCTCTATGTATGTAAGTATGTCTCTCTGTATGTAAGTATGTCTCTATGTGGGTAAGTATGTCTCTCTGTATGTAAGTATGTCTCTCTGTATGTATGTCTCTCTGTATGTAAGTATGTCTCTATGTGTGTAAGTATGTCTCTCTGTATGTAAGTATGTCCCTCTGTATGTATGTATGTCTCTCTGTATGTAAGTACGTCTCTCTGTATGTATGTCTCTCTGTATGTATGTATGTCTCTCTGTATGTATGTATGTCTCTATGTATGTAAGTATGTCTCTCTGTATGTAAGTATGTCTCTATGTGTGTAAGTATGTCTCTCTGTATGTAAGTATGTCTCTCTGTATGTATGTCTCTCTGTATGTAAGTATGTCTCTCTGTATGTAAGTAGGTCCCTCTGTATGTAAGTACGTCTCTCTGTATGTAAGTATGTCTCTCTGTATGTAAGTATGTCTCTATGTGGGTAAGTATGTCTCTCTGTATGTAAGTATGTCTCTCTGTATGTATGTCTCTCTGTATGTAAGTATGTCTCTATGTGTGTAAGTATGTCTCTCTGTATGTAAGTATGTCCCTCTGTATGTATGTATGTCTCTCTGTATGTAAGTACGTCTCTCTGTATGTATGTCTCTCTGTATGTATGTATGTCTCTCTGTATGTATGTATGTCTCTATGTATGTAAGTATGTCTCTCTGTATGTAAGTATGTCTCTATGTGTGTAAGTATGTCTCTCTGTATGTAAGTATGTCTCTCTGTATGTATGTCTCTCTGTATGTAAGTATGTCTCTCTGTATGTAAGTAGGTCCCTCTGTATGTAAGTACGTCTCTCTGTATGTAAGTATGTCTCTCTGTATGTAAGTATGTCTCTCTGTATGTATGTATGTCTCTCTGTATGTAAATATGTCTCTCTGTATGTAAGTATGTCTCTCTGTATGTATGTCTCTCTGTAAGTATGTCTCTCTGTATGTAAGTATGTCTCTATGTATGTATGTCTCTCTGTATGTAAGTATGTCTCTCTGTATATAAGTATGTCTCTCTGTATGTAAGTATGTCTCTCTGTATGTAAGTATGTCTCTCTGTATGTATGTCTCTCTGTATGTAAGTATGTCCCTCTGTATGTATGTATGTCTCTCTGTATGTAAGTACGTCTCTCTGTATGTATGTCTCTCTGTATGTATGTATGTCTCTCTGTATGTATGTATGTCTCTATGTATGTAAGTATGTCTCTCTGTATGTAAGTATGTCTCTATGTGTGTAAGTATGTCTCTCTGTATGTAAGTATGTCTCTCTGTATGTATGTCTCTCTGTATGTAAGTATGTCTCTCTGTATGTAAGTAGGTCCCTCTGTATGTAAGTACGTCTCTCTGTATGTAAGTATGTCTCTCTGTATGTAAGTATGTCTCTCTGTATGTATGTATGTCTCTCTGTATGTAAATATGTCTCTCTGTATGTAAGTATGTCTCTCTGTATGTATGTCTCTCTGTAAGTATGTCTCTCTGTATGTAAGTATGTCTCTATGTAAGTATGTCTCTCTGTATGTAAGTATGTCTCTCTGTATGTAAGTATGTCTCTCTGTATGTAAGTATGTTTCTCTGTAAGTACGTCTCTCTGTATGTAAGTATGTCTCTCTGTAAATATGTCTCTCTGTATGTAAGTATGTCTCTCTGTAAGTATGTCTCTCTGTATGTATGTATGTCTCTCTGTATGTATGTCTCTCTGTGTGTAAGTATGTCTCTCTGTGAGTATATCTCTCTGTATGTAAGTATGTCATTCTGCATGTATGTCTCTCTGTATGTAAGTATGTCTCTCTGTATGTATGTATGTCTCTCTGTAAGTATGTCTCTCTGTATGTATATATGTCTCTCTGTATGTATGTATGTCTCTCTGTATGTAAGTATGTCTCTTTGTATGTCTCTCTGTATGTAAGTATGTCTCTCTGTATGTATGTCTCTCTGTATGTAAGTATGTCTCTCTGTATGTATGTCTCTCTGTATGTAAGTATGTCTCTCTGTATGTAAGTATGTCTCTCTGTGTGTAAGTATGTCTCTCTGTATGTATGTATGTCTCTCTGTATGTAAGTATGTCTCTCTGTATGTAAGTATGTCTCTCTGTATGTATGTCTCTCTGTATATATGTATGTCTCTCTGTATGTAATTATGTCTCTCTGTATGTAAGTATATCTCTCTGAATGTATGTGTGTCTCTTTGTATATAAGTATGTCTCTCTGTATGTAAGTATGTCTCTCTGTATGTAAGTATGTCCCTCTCTAAGTAAGTATGTCTCTCTGTATGTAAGTATATCTCTCTGTATGTAAGTATGTCTCTCTGTGTGTATGTATGTCTCTCTGTATGTATGTCTCTCTGTATGTATGTATGTCTCTATGTATGTAAGTATGTCTCTCTGTATGTAAGTATGTCTCTATGTGGGTAAGTATGTCTCTCTGTATGTAAGTATGTCTCTCTGTATGTATGTATGTCTCTCTGTATGTAAGTATGTCTCTCTGTATGTATGTGTCTCTGTATGTATGTATGTCTCTCTGTATGTATGTCTCTCTGTATGTAAGTATGTCTCTCTGTATATAAGTATGTCTCTCTGTATGTAAGTATGTCTCTCTGTATGTAAGTATGACTCTCTGTATGTATGTCTCTCTGTATGTAAGTATGTCTCTATGTGTGTAAGTATGTCTCTCTGTATGTAAGTATGTCCCTCTGTATGTATGTATGTCTCTCTGTATGTAAGTACGTCTCTCTGTATGTATGTCTCTCTGTATGTATGTATGTCTCTCTGTATGTATGTATGTCTCTATGTATGTAAGTATGTCTCTCTGTATGTAAGTATGTCTCTATGTTTGTAAGTATGTCTCTCTGTATGTAAGTATGTCTCTCTGTATGTATGTCTCTCTGTATGTAAGTATGTCTCTCTGTATGTAAGTAGGTCCCTCTGTATGTAAGTACGTCTCTCTGTATGTAAGTATGTCTCTCTGTATGTAAGTATGTCTCTCTGTATGTATGTATGTCTCTCTGTATGTAAGTATGTCTCTCTGTATGTAAGTATGTCTCTCTGTATGTATGTCTCTCTGTAAGTATGTCTCTCTGTATGTAAGTATGTCTCTATGTAAGTATGTCTCTCTGTATGTAAGTATGTCTCTCTGTATGTAAGTATGTCTCTCTGTATGTAAGTATGTCTCTCTGTATGTAAGTATGTTTCTCTGTAAGTACGTCTCTCTGTATGTAAGTATGTCTCTCTGTAAATATGTCTCTCTGTACGTAAGTATGTCTCTCTGTAAGTATGTCTCTCTGTATGTATGTATGTCTCTCTGTATGTATGTCTCTCTGTGTGTAAGTATGTCTCTCTGTGAGTATGTCTCTCTGTATGTAAGTATGTCATTCTGCATGTATGTCTCTCTGTATGTAAGTATGTCTCTCTGTATGTATGTATGTCTCTCTGTAAGTATGTCTCTCTGTATGTATATATGTCTCTCTGTATGTATGTATGTCTCTCTGTATGTAAGTATGTCTCTTTGTATGTCTCTCTGTATGTAAGTATGTCTCTCTGTATGTATGTCTCTCTGTATGTAAGTATGTCTCTCTGTATGTATGTCTCTCTGTATGTAAGTATGTCTCTCTGTATGTAAGTATGTCTCTCTGTGTGTAAGTATGTCTCTCTGTATGTATGTATGTCTCTCTGTATGTAAGTATGTCTCTCTGTATGTAAGTATGTCTCTCTGTATGTATGTCTCTCTGTATATATGTATGTCTCTCTGTATGTAATTATGTCTCTCTGAATGTATGTATGTCTCTCTGTATGTAAGTATGTCTCTGTGTATGTAAGTATGTCTCTCTGTATGTAAGTATGTCTCTCTGTATGTATGTATGTCTCTCTGTATGTAAGTATGTCTCTCTGTATGTATGTATGTCTCTCTGTATGTAAGTAAGTCTCTCTGTAAGTATGTATGTCTCTCTGTATGTAAGTATGTCTCTCTGTATGTATGTATGTCTCTCTGTATGTAAGTCTCTCTGTAAGTATGTCTCTCTGTATGTATGTCTCTCTGTATGTAAGTATGTCTCTCTGTATGTATGTCTCTCTTTATGTATGTCTCTCTGTCAGTACGTCTCTCAGTATGTAAGTATGTCTCTCTGTATGTAAGTATGTCTCTCTGTAAGTATGTCTCTCTGTATGTAAGTATGTCTCTCTGTAAGTATGTCTCTCTGTATGTAAGTATGTCTCTCTGTATGTATGTCTCTCTGTATGTAAGTATGTCTCTCTGTAAGTATGTCTCTCTGTATGTAGTATGTCTCTCTGTATGTATGTCTCTCTGTCTGTAAGTATGTCTCTCTGTAAGTATGTATGTCTCTCTGTATATAAGTATGTCTCTCTGTATGTAAGTATGTCTCTCTGTATGTAAGTATGTCTCTCTGTATGTAAGTATGTCTCTCTGTATGGAAGTATGTCTCTCTGTATGTATGTATGTCTCTCTCTGTGTAAGTATGTCTCTCTCTGTATGTAAGTATGTCTCTCTGTATGTAAGTATGTCTCTCTGTAAGTATGTCTCTCTGTATGTAAGTCTCTCTGTATGTAAGTATATCTCTCTGTATATATGTCTCTCTGTATGTAAGTATGTCTCTCTGTATGTAAGTATGTCTCTCTGTATGTATGTATGTCTCTCTGTATGTATGTCTCTCTGTATGTAAGAATGTCTCTCTGTATATAAGTAGGTCTCTCTGTATGTCTCTCTGTAAGTATGTCTCTCTGTATGTATGTATGTCTCTATGTATGTAAGTATGTCTCTCTGTATGTAAGTATGTCTCTCTGTATGTAAGTATGTCTCTCTGTATGTAAGTATGTCTCTCTGTAAGTATGTCTCTCTGTATGTAAGTGTGTCTCTCTGTATGTAAGTTTGTCTCTCTGTATCTATGTATGTCTCTCTGTGTGTAAGTATGTCTCTCTGTATGTAAGTATGTCTCTCTGTATGTAAGTATGTCTCTCTGTATGTAAGTATGTCTCTCTGTATGTAAGTATGTCTCTCTCTGTCTGTAAGTATGTCTCTCTGTATGTAAGTATGTCTCTCTGTATGTAAGTATGTCTCTATGTATGCATGTCTCTCTGTATGTGAGTATGTCTCTCTGTATGTATGTCTCTCTGTATGTATGTCTCTTTGTATGTAAGAATGTCTCTCTGTATATAAGTAGGTCTCTCTGTATGTCTCTCTGTAAGTATGTCTCTCTGTATGTAAGTATGTCTCTCTGTATGTAAGTATGTCTCTCTGTATGTAAGTACGTCTCTCTGTATGTAAGTATGTCTCTCTGTATGTAAGTATGTCTCTCTGTATGTATGTATGTCTCTCTGTATGTATGTCTCTCTGTATGTAAGAATGTCTATTTGTATATAAGTAGGTCTCTCTGTATGTCTCTCTGTATGTCTCTCTGTAAGTATGTCTCTCTGTATGTATGTATGTAATTATGTCTCTCTGTATGTAAGTATGTCTCTCTGTATGTAAGTATGTCTCTCTGTATGTAAGTATGTCTCTCTGTATGTAAGTACGTCTCTCTGTATGTAAGTATGTCTCTCTGTATGTAAGTATGTCTCTCTGTATGTATGTCTCTCTGTATGTAAGTATGTCTCTCTGTATGTAAGTATGTCTCTCTGTATGTATGTCTCTCTGTATGTAAGTACGTCTCTCTGTATGTAAGTATGTCTCTGTATGTAAGTATGTCTCTCTGTATGTAAGTATGTCTCTCTGTATGTAAGTATGTCTCTCTGTAAGTATGTATGTCTCTCTGTATGTAAGTATGTCTCTCTGTATGTAAGTATGTCTCTCTGTATGTAAGTACGTCTCTCTGTATGTAACTATGTCTCTCTGTATGTATGTCTCTTTGTATGTAAGTACGTCTCTCTGTATGTAAGTATGTCTCTCTGTATGTAAGTATGTCTCTCTGTATGTAAGTATGTCTCTCTGTATGTAAG
>OZ024747.1:91647093-91659593 GCA_964016885.1 Eledone cirrhosa
GTAACTCTATGTGTCAAAGCATGGCATCCGACCGTCTACCGATACTGCCAATCCACCGCCCATAGATTATAATAATAAACTCTTTCTAGAAAGTACAACAGTAACAACAGCAGTAACATCGCACCTAGATCGAGCTTTCAACGAGTTGCAGACGTTGCTTTTGTTGTTGTTGTCATTGTATTTGCTGTTGTTGTTTATTGTTTATGTTGTTGTTTATTATTTATGTTGTTTGTTAGCGTTGTTGCTTTTATTAGCCATGTTTCACCTCCCTACCACCGCCAAACGTATGTACACACGTACACACAAACACACACAAACACACACAAACACACACATATACTCAAATTAGTTCACAGACACAACATCTAAATAACGCCGACAATATTGTCTGGTAAAACCAATACTTCCCAGAAAACAAAGCAAATTATTAACTCCGATCTCATGACAAACTCAGAGTTCATGGTTTCTAAATATTGCTGCATTAATTCGGATTACTAATAGATACTATACTTCGGAATGTTGATTATGGTCGCATTTATTAGTTTCACTGTTTATCTACGAGGGAAAGAATCCAGAGTGTTAAATTCATAAGTTTTCTTTGAGGACGACTTGGAAATATAAAATGATTATATTTTGTTTATTAAATATCTAATGGCTATGTCCCATATATCCTATGACAGGTCAAATTTTTGTTGTGTTTCTTCTAATTCTTGCCAGACGTTGAAAAACACTAGCAGAATCTATAGAAATGCCAACGTTGCCTTAAGAGCATATTAAGAATATTTTGGCAAGATGACATCACGAATGAAGAGAGCATAGAAAAGGATTGGGTTGAAGAATCTTCGAGTTTCCATTACTGTCAGACACTGGAAGATGCTTGGCCACGTACTACACATCCCCATGAAGCAAATGTTGCTTTAGTTTCTAATTAATTAATTAAACATTTTGTTTTGTTTCATAGTTTTAATTGCAATCTTAATATAGATCTCACGCGTAGTTCATTCTATTTGTTAAAAAAAGTAAGTCATTTTCTCTTCTAAAATGTTCCGTAGAAGTTATACATATACATGTTCATAGCTTTTCGTGGCATAAACCTTTTCAGCACTTAACCATCATCCCCTTTCACTTCATTGATATAGTTATCGATGTACGATTTATTTATTTATTGTATATATCATTTAGTGAGAAATAGAGTTGCTGGTTACAAGTTTGCAGTGAAGCAAACTTGCATCTTTGATGATAACAGAATGAATATCGTTGTTTTCTCGCTGTTGTTTACGATCTTTGCCCATGGATATACATACACGCACGTATATATATATATATATATATATATATATATATATATATATATATATATATATATATATATATAAGTATGTATACGCACATACATATATGTATGCAGACGTATAGTAGTATGTATATACATACATACATGCACACATATATATATGTACGTATGGGTTTACCGAACATTTATTATAATGTTCAGTTTGTTTACAAACAAACCGAACATTATAATAAATGTTCGGTAAACCCATACGTACATATATATATGTGTGCATGTATGTATGTATATACATACTACTGTACGTCTGTATACATATATGTACGTACATATACATATTTATATTTAAGTATCAGCCGTACTAAGAGTGAGAAATGAAATTTAATTTTTTCCATTTATATATATATATATATATATATATATATATATATATATATATATATATTTACATACATAATGTCACATGGATATATCAATTTCACAGTTAAAGGACTAACATGTGTATATATATATATATGTGTGTGTGTGTTAGTCCTTTAACTGTGAAATTGATGTATCCATATACATATATGTATATATATATATGTATATATATATATATATATATATATATATATATATATATATATATATATATATATATATATATATATATATATATAAATATACAGGTGTTCCAAAAATGTATACACATACTTATTAGAATACTGTTGAAGTGTGTATAGATTTTTGGGAGACTCTGTGTGTGTATGTATCTCTATATCTATCTATATATATAGTATAAATATAAGTATGAAACATAAATATAAGTATGAAACAGGAGTTCGGGAGCTGTGGGGAATGTGCAGTTGTTATCACTACCAGGTCGGCTCTGGCCCGGAAGAGTAGTACCTGTTAGGGCCCTGTTTATGAGTTAAATAATTACCTTATTCGAGTGGGGCCGGTAAGGTATTAACAGCCATTGAAAAGAACCCGCCCAATATACATATATATATATATATATATATATATATAAAGAGGTCTGCTAGCAGCTAAAGTATATGATGAAGTTATATCTGTATTCATACAAAGTGGGTAAATGAGACTGCATCAATGTGTATATAAATATACACATGTTTCATATAAAGACATTTAGACATGCCAGAAAAACAAAATTTTCCTGTAAATTAAAAAAAATGTTGAACACACTAATATATATATATATATATATATATATATATATAGGAACCAGTAAGACCCCGACAGCCGAGTTCAAGCCGTTTCGACGGCTGAAACGGCTTGAGCTCGGCTGTCGGGGTCTTACTGGTTCCTATTACCCACTCTACTACCTCAAGTATTGAGTACTTTGGTGCGTTATCGTCCACCTGGTTCCTTACCACATTTCTTTCGTTATATATATATATATATATATATATATAATCCTTATCGAGTCTTCTTCGGATTTTAGTCTTCACATTTATTATTATTACTATATAGGGCGGTGAATTGGCAGTATCGGTAGAGGGTCGGTCGCCATGCTTTGAGGCATAGTTACGGCCCTTTCCGTTCTGAGTTCAAATCCCACCGAGGGTAACTTTTCCTTTCATCCTTACGGGGTCGATAAAATAAAGTACCAGTAATGCACTGGGTATTTGCTGGACTTGTGCCAAAAGTAGAAACAATTATTATTACTATATATATATATATATATATATATATATATAATTTGGTCGTTTTCACTGCTGCTATTTATAGTGGTAGTAGACTGACCTCCCTGCCTCTGCTTCTATCTTTACACACGGCACTGGACAGAATTGCTTCCACATCATTCATTCTCATCTCGGGAACAATTTTGAATAGCGCCAGTTCGTAATTTGAACTCGGGAATTTTATATTCTCCGAGCGAAAATAACCTTCTGACGAGAGTTTATCTTTTCAATGGAGGCCCGCAAGAACTGTCCATTTATTTTTGAGACTCGAAAGCGATTCGGTAAAGGTAACAATAGTAAGTACAGTGAATTTTTTGAAATTTACTTTGAAACTTTTTCTTATTTGCTAAACCTTGATTGTATATATATATATATATATATATATATATAAAGACATATATATATATATATATATATATATATATATATATATATATATATATATATATATATATATATATATATATACACACACATACATACACACGCACATATTCGCAGCTCTTTCAGACAGTTTCAGTCTACTAACTTCGAATTATAAAGCATTGATTAATGAGAAGATGCATTTGAATACGCATGTTCAAAATACTGCGTCTTGGGATCAAACTCATGATCACGTGATTACGAAGCAAGCATCTTAACGACAAAGTCAAGCCTACATCTTTACAACTTTTGTATCTGATATATATATATGTCATTTAATCTTATTTTCTTATTTTTCAAGTAGCATAGCTAGACAGTATCCCACACTTGACTTTCATTAGATGTTAGATACTGCCTGGCTGGACTATCAGGCCAACGGTAGAGATCAAGTATATTTTGTTGATATAAAATTTGTAAAAAAAATGGCACCCAGCCGATATAAATACTAATACATTTATTTATGTTTGCTGATATTCTGTTATTGTTTTAATGACATCAGTCATGAAACTGCAGCCATGCTGGGGGTGTAAACTTTACTTAATTACATCGAGCTTAGTGCGTATCTTAATCTTGTATTTATTTGGTCGATATCGTTTCATCAAATTACTATGTAACGGGATTTTACTACAACATATCGAATTTATATAAAAATATACACAATGTTAAATAAAATTCAGTTGAGGATAATAATTAATAATTCATTTTTAGTTTAGTCAGGGAAGGAATGACCGTACCCATGAAGCTATATAAAGCCTCTAATCATGTCCAGAATGCTTTCAAAATGTGGACCATTTAGCGATGTTAAATCAGGCAGTGGATTATGTCTAACCCCCAAGTAAGCCAAAAAGATATTTGAATTCAGATATTTGAATGCAAAGTGCCGGAAAAAATATCGTGACGCTCCAAGTACTCTGCTAATACACTGCCAGAACAAGTACATTATTTAATCAACACCTAAAGAATGAAAAGCAAAGTTGACATTGGCCAGATTTGAACTTAGTGCTTCGAGAACCTGAACAAATACTGCAACACATTGTGACCTACACTGTCTATTCGTCGGCGACTAATATAAAGTATTTGTAAATAAATATGGCCGTGCTCATAAACATAAATATGCTCATACACAAACACACACATGTATGGATATATGCTCTCTCTCTCTCTGTGCACATTTCTGGTATACTAAGATAAAATTTAGTAAAGAAGACTTTATTGAATTAAAATATATATTAAGTTAATTTTAATTTAAAGAAAAAAACTAATAATCTCATCCAACAGATAACTGCCCGGAATAAAGAAATTTACTCTGAATATATAATTATAGCAATTCAATTTTACATGTTTAATACAACACATGTGCCAAAACCACACACGCATACTCACATATACACACGTAAATATATATATATATATATATATATATATATATATATATATATATATATATATATATACATATAATGTATGTATGTATGTAATATATGTATAATATATTATATATACATAGATATATTATATATACATATATATATATATTATATATATATTATATATATATTATATATATTATATATATATTATATATATTATATATATATTATATATATTATATATATATTATATATATAATACATATATTATATATATATAATATAAAATATTTTATATATATGATATATATATTTTATATATATAATATATATGATATATATATTTTATATATATTTTATATATATATATATGATATATATATTTTATATATATAATATATATGATATATATATTTTATATATATAATATATTACATGTTAATAATAGTATTTATACTTATATATGAACTATATATAATTATAAATATGAAAGGATAGTTTGTTGTACTACCCGATTACCAGTAAGAAAAGTAACTCAATGTAAATTATCAGATGTATTACAGAGCAGAAATATATTACATATATTATATAAATAATATATATATATACAGATAAAGAGGGGGGGAGAGAATGAAACAGATTCAGAACTACCCATTGAAGATTACTAACGGCAAGATATGGAAAGTAGGAAAACAGTCTTCTAGTTAAGTTAGTTATTCATACATATGGCCTGAAATACTTCTGCGTGATCAACTCAGTTAACTTTGCAAAAACCACAGAGACATACTTAAGCCTCCCCACTGAATAACACTATTTCAACACAACTAATTTCTAGAAAAGGCGCCCATTTACCCCATCAAAACAATTATATTTTTCTTTATTCTTTGCATTGATTAGGTAACCTGTTTTAGTTTGCCAAAAAAGATCCATATCGGAAACAATTACTTTGTAAACCCTTTTCTTACCAGCGTGTTTGTTAGTTTCTAGTAATCGACGAATGTCTTCGATTTTCTTGCTCTCAAGTTGATTCTAATTCACTTGGAGTCATCGACTCATAGAGGAAAACCATTCGCTGATGAAACCAAACTGTAAATTTAAGAGACTGTTTCCGTGAATTGATAATTTTTATAATACATTAATCAACATATATGGTTCCGATACAATGTCATCTAAATGGGTCCAGGGTTTAGTCGTTTTGACACTGAACCTTTCCATGTTTATAAATATAATATTGATCTATCAAAAAAGGTACAAATGATGTTATAGATAAGTTGATTGTTATTTTGGGGGCAGCTAAGAACAAAGCTATAACATAATCTGAATTCCATGAGTGATTTTATTTACTGGCTTTTATCTCTGTAATATTCTTCAATATAAAAAAAATACAATTATTTCAAGGCTAAATGCAGAATACATCTAAATAGAACTTCGTGTATAATTTGTACAAATCCAATCCAAAACAGGAAGCAATAATGCAGGATATCCACTGTTTGGTACAAATAACATACGGTTAAGTAAACTAACATTCAATACTTCGTAGATGTGACCCCATTCAATGTATACAAATATACATACATATATATATATATATATATATATATATATATATATATATATATATATATATATATATATATATATATATATATATATATACAATTGTTTCTACTTCTGGTACAAGGCCAGCAATTATCGCAGTGTATTACTGGTACTTTATTTTATCGACCCCGTAAGAATGAAAGCCAAAGTTAACCTCGGCGGGATTTGAACTCAGACCATAAGGACCGTAAGTATTATACTTTGGGAGGTTCATTTTGCCAATAAAAGCACACGCACCCAAAATATAACAATATCTGTTTCAACACACGTTTTCAGATGAGAATTATATATATATATATATATATATATATATATATATATATATATATATATATATATATATATATATAACAGGATAGAACCAGTTTTAAACTAATTAGACCTTTACTCAACAGAGTAATCGATACTTGGGTCAGTTGTATATGGCTATATTAAAAGGTGTCTGAGCCCCCTTGAATCGTTCTATTACATAATTAGTGTTCACAATATCATCCCTGCAACACTAAAAGGCTAACGTACCACAGTTGGTATTACACATTACATTACATTTAATTCGGTACTCTAAATTTCTCCCTAAAATAAACAATAATTGATTTTATTATATAGATAGATAGGGTGGTGGATTGGCAGTATCGGTAGAGGGTCGGACGCCATATTTTTCACCATTGACTTACGGCTCTTTACAGTCTGAGTTCAAATCCAGCCGAGGTTAACTTTGTCTTTCATCCTTACGGGGGTCGATAAAATAAAGCACCAGTAATGCACTGGGATAATTGCTGGGCTTGTGCCAGAAGTAGAAACAATTATATTGATAGAAAGCCAAACACTTTGGGGGTGAGTATGTTCGATTAGATCTAATTGACTAATACTTTATTTTATCGACATTGAGATAAAGACATTTAAATGTGCCCGCAGACGGTTTCGAAATCAGAACGTAACATTACGGCATTCCATCATCCGGCATTACATTTAATTCGGCACTATACAGTTTGTTTGTTTTTCCAGTACCGCACACAATAAGATTAACAACAACATTAACACTATATAAAGTACGATTCAAAAACTTTGTTGATTAATACTTTTTTATCAATAACTTTTGACGGAAGCCGATGAAAGTTGTTTGCATGCCTTGCTTCACACATTTTACTAAAACACTGATGTTTACAGTCATTGCTCTTGTTTTTATCGTTAAGTGAACCATGCTAATTTAACTAACAAATATTCAAACCGACTCTTGCATATAAATGGCCGATGGATTATATTTAGTCGACAGATGGTAATTACGGCACAAACAGTGTCGTTGAAGTGGTTCAGAATCAAAATATACTTTTATTAGTCATAGAAAAATATCGCACATGAACGACATACAATTATATATATATTTGTTTGTGTTTCATGCAGTAAGACTTAATATGTCGCCTGGTTAAACACCACTACATGACACGTAGAGACGTCCGCTATGTTGAATGCCAAGTCAACGGTCTAAGGATATCTCACTTTCTTCTTCCAGTCTCAGAGGTCCCGACTGAATTGATAAAAGCTGACTGTCCTTCTCTGACTCAACCATAAGAAAATAAAAAAAAGGAGAGGAAAATGAAACAAAATTGAGTATGTTTAGTTACGTTCCAGATGTAATTATAATAGTAGTAATAATGATAATAATAATAATTGTTTCTACTTTTGGCACAAGGCCAGAAATTATCCCAGTGCATTACTGGTCCTTTGTTTTATTGACCTCGGTGGGATTTGAACTCAGACCATAAAGGGTCACAACTCTATGATGTAAAGTATGGCGTCCAACCCTCTACCAATCTACCACCCTAATAATAATATATCTATATGCACACACACACACACACACACATACACACATACATATACATATAAATACACGCACGCTCATGCACACACTTATATTGCATATATAATATGTGAGATAACAAAGTTACATTTTACAATCTTTTTATTCCATATCGAGCGTTACACATATTTCGCAGACTATTAGCTCGGGGGCTTAATCGATATGATTGATTTGATTTCACTATCGATCTGCTCATCAGATATACACGATAAATTACATCTATATATAACCATATTTTATTCACCTCGGTACGAAACATTAAACAAGTTGAAACAAATGTAAAGAAAATTCTTTATTCCTTCACTGTCCTGTTATAATTTCTCTGTTCTATTTCTTTCTGAATAATTGTTTCTACTTTTGGCACAAGGCCAGCAATTACCCAGTACATTACTGGTACTTTATTTTATCGACCCCGTAAGGATGAAAGGCAAAGTTAACCTCGGCGGGATTTAAACTCAGAACGTAAAGGGACGTAACTATGCTGGTAAGCATGTCCGACCCTCTACCGATACTGCCAATTCACCCTGAATAATGAATATCATATTCTCTCTGTGGACAGAGGGAATAACTATGTTTTTCACATGTGTTACAATTTCCACAGCGAGATTTATAAATAAATATATTAAATGCTTCTTGTGTTGCTGTAATGACTATACTGGTTCTAAATAACAGGACACTCAATATTCTTTTGATTATTCCTTGGTCTTGATAATTGGCAAGGTACCCTAAGAGGTAATACACGATCAGCGATCATTACAAAAGGGTTTAGCGTTACAAAAATCTTATACAAGGCCTAATATATCGTATTTGTCGACAGCAGTTCGATTTCAGATTGAGCTCAGTCACCTTTAATTTCATTATTAATACTATTAGCAGGATTGGCAGTATCGGTAGAGCGTCGGACATCATTCTTTGTGACATTCAATTACGACCTTTCACGTTCTGAGTTCAAATCCCGCCGACGTTAGATTTGCCTTTCAACCTTACAAGGTCGGTAAAATAAAGTACCAGTCACGCGCAAGGGTCAATTTAATAGTTTCACCGACCCCCAAAATTATTGGTCTTGTGATGGCACGCCATCTTATACGTCGGATAATGTAACTTTAGATGTACTATGCCTGAAACAACGGTGTGGTTATGGCTGGAATGCTACTGATCATAGATTAACTCAATTATGATTGATATGGGACTAAATATCAACAGGAACAATAACAATATTCAAAGATAGCTCATGCTTCCCCGTTATTTCAAGGCAAGTGATAGTATGTGGTCCCTTTAATAAACATTTGTTGCCAAAGTTTGCTATTATAATCCAGACTGAAAGTCAACATTCCCCTCTTTTTCTGATATACTTTTACACACACTTTTTCGATAAACGATATTGTTTTAATGTAGACTCAATAACATTGTTTTCACCGTATAGATCAGATTCACCCACTCCCTGTAACGTATTCTATACTTAATCTAACTGTTATGCCATGTCGTCTAGACCCACGTTTTCTTTTCACCCAAATCATTTTGAAAATGCTTGTTTTCATCAATAGGGCTTCATTAATAAGTTTATTTTATGCTGCAGGCATAATGCATATACACACGCTGTTGTAGACGGCGAATTGGCAGTGTCGCTTGAGCATCGATTTGAAAATCCTATTGAGGTCAAACTTGATTATCATTCTTTTGGAATCAATAAATAAAATACCAATCCAAGGACTTTGGATTAATTGAATGGATAAAGAGTTGAAGGGGCAGTTTTGCAGTATCTGATTCGGTTATATACGTTTTGAATTCAAATCCTAGATCAGTCTGTCTGGAGTTGCAATTGGCAGATAAAATATCATCAATAGAAAGACTAACAGAAACAGAATCCATGCTCCAATCTAACAATTGGTTTCTTTCTTTTGTGAAGTGATAAGATATATCTTATTCTATGATATTTCTAACAATGTTTACGGAAATGCACGCACGTACACACATTCACACACAAAATATTTTCTTCATACAATGAAATCAGAAACGACTTTTGAACTCAACTGCCAACGATCGGTTTTATTTGTGTAATTTTAGTTTTCATATTTATTTATTTATGTATTTTTGGTTACCTTCAGCCTATTTTATTCATATAAAGGACATCATTGTTTAAGTAAAAAAAATGTCATTATAACTTGAAATATAAATTTCAATTATATCGACTATGTTATTTATTATTTTCACTGTCTCTTTGTTGTGTGTAAGTATGTCAGTGTGTCTGTCTGTGTGTGTGTGTGTGTGTGTTGGGGCATGTCTGCCAAAATACGTATGCCTGTCTGCAAATGCTCGCATGTATACGTGCTGTTGTCTGCCTTATATATATATATATATATATATATATATATATATATATGCGCACACACGTCTATGCAAATGTGAGTGGGTGTCTGTATGTAAATACATACATTCATATATATGCAGATATATATATATATATATATATACAGACATATATATATATATATATACATATATTTCTCTCTATATATATATGCAAATGTATATACATAATTATGCATGTATATTTGTATATAAGCAATTTAATATAGACATATACATATGTATGTGGTTATGTATTTATGTATGCACGCATAAAAACTCAAGATATAAAACAAAACTAAAGATAAATACCCCCCCCCCCCCAAAAAAAAAAAGAGGAATAATCATAAAATACAAAGAAAAAAAAATGAATGGGAAGGAAGACATCTGAGCAACAGGTCTGTTTCTGTTACATATGTGACTGCCTTAACAAGCCAGCTTCATATTAGAATTTATGATGTAGTTTTATATATTCACAGACCACCGTCTTAATCAAAACACATTTCCCTCATCCCCATCTTTTACCATCGTTATCGTGCGTGCATCTCTTTATGCTAAATGTACCGACGCTGGAGCTGGGGTCTTTTTTGTTTGGTACTTTTAGTGTTTCTTTTTTGTTTTCCTTGTGTATTAAATTACATGCTTTTGTTTCATTTCTGACAGATGAATCAACCCACTTGACCCTGAAACTAGCTAAAGTCTCTCTCTCTCTCGTTCTTTCTCTATCTCTCTCATTCTTTCTTTCTTTCTCGCTCTCTCTGCTTTCTTTCTTTCTTTCTTTCTTTCTTTCTTTCTTTCTTTCTTTCTTTCTTTCTTTCTTTCTTTCTTTCTTTCTTTCTTTCTTTCTTTCTTTCTTTCTTTCTTTCTTTCTCGCTCTCTATCTCTCTATCTCTCTTTGTCTCTCTCTTTCTCTCTCTTTCTCTCTCTTTCTCTCTCTTACTCTTTTTCTCTCTCTTTATTTCTCTCTCTCTCTTTCTTTCTCCTTCTCTCTTTCACTTTCTCTCTCTCCCTCTATCTCTCTCTCCAAATTTCTGGTTGTTTGTGGTGGTGGTGGTGGTGGTGTGGGATATTATTGCTAATGGAGATAGCAGTGATAGTGAGGGTGATGGACGCAAGGAATTTGTGTTGTTGTTGTACTTCTTATTCTTATTCTTGTTATTAATATCATTTGTTATTAATAATGTCTGCACGAAGAAAGCAATCTTGTTTCAAGAAAATTCTCTTTTTTTTCATATAACATTCTTTTCCATTTGTTGTTGTTTGTCTTCGCACTCACACGCACACTATTCGCTTCTTATATATGTTAGTAAGTATGCTACGTATTTCACTATATATGTATATAGCACATATATAACATTCATGTATATATGTTACTAAGTACTTCTCTGTGTGTTTTTTTACATGTCTACATGACGATATATATATATAAAAATATTGTCGACGTATCTACATATATATATACGTGTGTGTGTGTATATATATATATATATATATATATATATATATATATATATATATGTATATATACATATATATACATGTACATACTTACGCTGACAATATATATATATATATATATATATATTGTCGGCGTAAGTATCTACATGTATATATATGTATGTGTGTATATATATATATATATATATATATATATATATATATATATATATATATATATAGATAGATAGATAGATAGATAGATAGGTAGATAGATAGATACTTACGTCGACAATAGTTGTCAATATCAGTACACATGTTAAGCAGAATATATACCATATACTACAAGTATTATTAAGTGAAACCTTGTGGATGTATAATCTTTCGTCTGGATGAGGCAGAAAAACAAAAACATTTTCAGATGCAGAAGAAAATATTGCTAAACAAAAAACTCATACACGAACATTTCTACACACACACACACA
>OZ024747.1:91667093-91707093 GCA_964016885.1 Eledone cirrhosa
TATCTCAAAAGTGAGCGAAACCAAAGGGTCGGGATTTAGTGATTTAATCCTGGTATGTATATAACATTAATTTTTACCTAATTATGTATGGTTGACCGTATATTTAATTAATTTCCACGTGCTAATGAAATGTTGGGTAAATATTCTATAGCGGTTGCACGCGAAGACGCCACGATAGCGTATTTATTTACTGTTTCTTTATAGATGCCTTTTATTCTTATAGCCTGGTCTAATTGATTTTTTGTGTGGTTAATTATGCTGATTGGGAGTAGAGATGATGTATATATATTATCAAATAATTCTCTGGGCATACTTTACTCTATAGTATTTCGCTCTGATTAATTTATTAATTCTTCATTGAGCCACATCGTGAAAAGTTGCAAAAACACATATATACCTGTGACTTTATTTAATTGGTGTATGTGTAAATATTTATATTTATATTTATATATATATATATATATATATATATATATATATATATATATATATATAATAGTAAAAAAGAAAAAAAAACAGTAGAAAATGCTAAAGGGATTTTCTCTCAGAATAACATCAAAACATTTATTTACAAAATAGGAATATATATATATAGGTGTGTATTTGTGTGTGTATGTGTGTGTTTTACAAAGGGTTATCCTTTATACTTCGGAGAAATATACTTTGTATCCCCAATAAAGGAGTTCAAATGTTTTGTGATTCACTATGAGTGCATTGACATATGTTTGTATGTTTCCATATCCATCTACAAACATTTATCTACACATTAAAAAACATACACAGAATAACCTATATAATGTTTGCCACTGCCATTGTGATCCTAAAGCTGTAAATATTGATTCACTTAAATCTTATTTTATATCATCTAGAGTCTTCGCTTCCCTCCTCCACCTTACCATCATCTTGTTATTCTCTAAGTATTTCAACTCCTTTTCACTCAGTCATAATATCATTTTACTATATCACTGTAGGCTGCACCTGTCCCCTTCTCTCAGTTTATTTCTTTATTTCTCACGTAAAGTCGTTCTCTCTTAATTTCTTTCATAATTTGCCTGATTTCCCGCCTTCTCACCTCGCTTCATTACTAAGAGCCTGCTATTACCTTACTAAGAGCCTGCTTTTCCCTTCACCGCCTTATTTGATTTATTAGCCACTTATACATTATTCACTCATAAATATATACACACATCCGCATGCACACAATCACACACAGGTTACATATAATATACCTATTTATATATTTATATGTATACATATATATTCATATATATATTTATATGTATGTATATATGTATTTATCTCTCTGCCCCACCTTCTCCTTCTCTCTCTATGTATATATATAATATAATTAGAGAGAGACATACATACAGACAGACAAGCAGGCAGACAGAGAGAGGGTGGAGAATTACTATATTTATAGTAAGACAGTTTACGCTTGTTTCTTTTTCCAGAATCTAGACTTTCCTTGACAACTGTAATCACAGCTGCTATCATAACTTATTATATATATTCTTCTTTACTATTTACTGCTATAAGTTACCATTGCTTTAAATATGAGAAAATTGCCCCAGTGTACTGATAACATTAAGTGTCTGCACGTAACTTTATGATGTTGTTTTTTCTCTTCCAATAAACTATGGATTAAGAATAAAATGTGCAGTCGCATTTGTATTGTTGAAGAGGTAAACACACATAGTATTAAATAACTATCATGAAATCCCGGTCATATTTTCCTCATAATATTCAAGATTATTTGATATTATTAAGTATTTCTATCGTGACATTTACACATTGGATAATAACATATTGTTGAGATATCTTTATTATTATCGGTTACACATTCAATGTTGTTTCGGATTTCTCAATGGATATCAACTGTATTTTCTTCTTTCCCAATACAAATAAGTTATCAATGGATAGATATAGGGTTGTATTTCTAATTACTTGTTCCTATTACCCACTCTACTACTCTAAGTATTGAGTACTTTGGTGCGTTATGGTCCACCTGGTTCCTTACCACATTTCCTTCGTTATATATATATATATATATATATATATATATATATATATATATATATATATATATATATATATATATATATATATATATATATATATAATTAGAAATACAACCCTATATCTATCCATTGATAACTTATTTGTATTGGGAAAGAAGAAAATATATGTCCCAAGGCTCTGATACCATCAACACAATAAACACAGAGCTGGCATATCTAAGAACTGCCTAACTGCCTGATGAGCTCATAGCCATTCAATGGCTATCATCGAAATATATATATAGCAGTAAATAAAGGATTATGAGTTCATGCAATTGACTTATGTCTCGTCATCGTCACTATATATATATATATATATATATATATATATATATATATATATATATATATATATAATTAGAAATACAACCCTATATCTATCCATTGATAACTTATTTGTATTGGGAAAGAAGAAAATATATGTCCCAAGGCTCTGATACCATCAACACAATAAACACAGAGCTGGCATATCTAAGAACTGCCTAACTGCCTGATGAGCTCATAGCCATTCAATGGCTATCATCGAAATATATATATAGCAGTAAATAAAGGATTATGAGTTCATGCAATTGACTTATGTCTCGTCATCGTCACTATATATATATATATATATATATATATATATATATATATATATATATATATATATATATATATATATATATATATATATATATATATATATATATATATATATATAGGTGGGAGAAGCATGATGTTCATTTACATGTTTTCTCATATCCAACTTAGTAGCTTTGACCATAAACCCCGGCATCGCAGCCGGCCTCGCAGAAGAACGTAAAATAAACAAAACCGGGGTTTGTCCGACCGCTTCGTCTTCGCACCAGTCGCCGCCGAGACCTCAGACGTACTTGGACCCTGTACTGCCGAGCTCCTCCGCAAGATCGGAGCGTCGTCAGCCAGTCTGAGGAGAGAGAGCCCCGCGAGGTTGGGTGGCTGTTGCAACGGGTGTCACTGGTCATCGTCCAGGGGAATTCCTGGGCCTAAGCCCAAAGCCCAATCACCCTCCCCTTCCTCCTCCCCTTTCTTCTGCGACAGCAGAGCTCTTGCCATCCCCTCCCTATTCCGTTCTTTTTTCTTTTTTTTCTATATTTCCCTATTACTTCTTTCCTTTTGTCCCTCCTTTTTTCTTACTAAATTTTATTTTAAAAACAAACATCGTTTCATATGTAAAAAAATAATAAAAAAATAATAAAAAAATAATAAAAAAATAATAAAAAAAATAATAAAAAAATAAAAAAATAAAAAAAATTCTATGGCTATGCCCACTAAAAATATAAACACCAATGGTGTAAGTGAAATTGAATTAAATCCTACAGCAATCTCAAACCATATCCCATTTTCAAATTGTCGAAATCTTAGCCCTTACTGTGTGCCAATAACAATCTTTGGTGAGGAATAATATTTATATTATTAATTGTTCTACATAATGGTTTCTGATTTAGGCACAACACAATTTGAAAGGAAAGGGAGAGTTGATTAAATCGAAACCAGTGTGTTACTTTTAATTTATCGACCTCGTAAGGATGAAAGGCAAAGTTAACCTGGGCGGGATTTGAACAGAGAACATAGCAAGTGCCGTAACTGAGTACCACAAATTACGTTGTCCGGTGTTCAAAATCACGCAATGGACATAAAGCTCAAAATGTATTTACTGAAGATGAATGTTTTTGAAATTGCGTAGACCTATTTCTATTGACCCCGAAATACTGAATGGCAAAGTCATCTCTATAATAATATTAAGGAAAGTAACCTTGATATATTAATATCTGCATGAGCACAGAAACCAGTGTTGTTATGTAGTAGTGCCTTGAGAATTGTAAGGAGATTTCATTGTGATGTCATCAACGTATATGACTGCCTGTATCTTTTAAGTAGGCGTGGGAAAGTTATGAAGAAACTGTAAGTTTTAGAAGGAATAAATAATCTAACAGGAAGATTCCAAACCAACGTTTTATTTTGTGCCATAATGTAGTATTGATTAATTCCTATATGGCTGGATAGTAGTAAATGAAGTTGAAATTTTGCTGATGTCAACAGTAATTGGAACAATACATAACGAAGGTGTTTTGTTATTGAAACTATCATGTATTTTTACATTAGGTTTGTGAGTAATATAATATTCAGGACCTATTCTTTGATTTGGACAGGGAGCAGTGTGGGTTAGTGAAATCATGGATATTCTTTTTAGAGTGTTTTATTTAGAATAAACATAGCAGTATGATGTTACCTCAGGCTTTAAAATTTTTATAATTATGCCTCGCATCTGGATTCTGTGATTTTGATCATATATATATATATATATATGTATATATATGTATATAACCTGGGGCAAAATTACATACAAATCAAATATGATAAAAAATAAATGCATAAATGCACAGAAATATATTTTAAAATTATCTTTTCTTTAATCAGACAAAGCACCCATTTGTTTATTAGGTACACCAAGTAGAGTTAAGTTTTATAAAATATGTTTGGCATCTCGCGGATTAAATCAGGTTCATGAACCATCTGTGCTTTACCCATTCGTTTCGTGCATGAACTTAAACTTACATGGCTTAAGATTTGAGACAGGCATTTGACTACTACAAGTATGCGTTCGTGCTGTAAACCAAGGGTTCTCAACCTGGTCCATGTGGACCACCAGTGGTCCACAGGAAAATTCAGGGGGTACACAGAAAATTTTCTGTGGACCACCTGAAAAATTAAAATTCTTCCGTACACGCACACGTGACACAAACGAAACATGCCTCATCACACCTCGCACCTGTGAGTGCGCTTGAGAGCACGCCTTTCCTATTGCACGATTAGCTATCCAATCATACACGGACGCGTACCAGACAAGTACAGACGCGTACAGACGTTAGCACGCATAAAAACACACAACAAATCGCCTGTTCTCGGCCAGTCGACACGATCGTATTTTCTACCTGACTTTTGAATTGAGGATTACTGGTGAAACAGCAGTTCTTACGGCTTGCCCAACATAACATATTATCTCTCCAGGTACGTACATTTTTACGCAAGTGTTAGTCAATTGTAGTCTGTAGAAATTTTGTTGTCAGTGATATGGAAAAACGTTCCCTAAATTCTTCGTTCACCGAATCGGAAAAACGATTTTGTAGACGATATAACTCAGATTATATCAGATATGTTTTTTTTATCCAGCGCAGAGGATCCACAGTGTATCATCTGCTCAAAAATATTAACTAACGACTCAATGAAACTTTCGAAATTATTGTATCATCAAAACCAAGTCCATCCCGATTTATATGGCAAGCCTAAGAAGTACTTCGAAGAATATCTTCGCAAAAAAAAAGCGTCATCTGCATCACTGAAAACTTTCCTATCCCATGTTTACAACAGTTCTGGTCTGCAAGCGTCCTACAACATTTCGCTCATGATAGCAAAACAGGGTCGCCCACATACCATTGGTGAAGACCTGATTAGGCCCTCAATACTTGAAGGATATAAAGTTGCTAATGTGTCGAACGCTGCCTCAGTTTTAGCAACTATTCCACTTTCCAACAGCACGGTATCTTCCCGCATTTCTGAAATGGCTGAAGATGTCAAATGTACAGTTGTAGAAGAATTGCGACACTGCAGATTTTCGTTGACGGTGGATGACAGCACTTTTGACAACCAATGTGTTGTGCTTGCTTTTGCTCGCTATGTAAAAGGGACCACGGTTTGTGAAAACCTACTTTTTATGACAACTGTACTGAAAAACACTGGAGAGATGATCTACAATGCAGTCATAGATTTTCTCACTAAAAATGACATTGATCCGCACAACATCACATCAATATGCACTGATGGAGAAGCCTCTATGGTTGGAAAATCCCAGGGTTTTGTTGCAAGATGGAGAGAATTTAATCACATCTTCACAACTCATTGCGTACTCCATCGAGAACATCGGAAGTGATACCTTTTCTGAAATCCTTAACACAATTGTTTCCGCAGTCAACAAGATCAAAAGATCTGGTCTTCGGGACAGGCTTTTCCAAGAAGCTTGTAAAGATGAAACGTTCAACCGTCTGTTGTATTCGACAGATATACGCTGGCTATCAATGGGAGGCTGCCTTGGACGTTTTATTGCACTCTTCGATAAAGTCATAGAATTTCTTCAACAGACTGATCCAATTATGACAGCATCACTTTCTGAGAAAAAACCCGCAATTTTGTACTTACATGAGATCTTTCAAAAACTAAATGAATTTAACCTTTCTTTGCAAAAGCAGAACATCAACGTTGTACGTGCCAAACACGTCATAAGCTCGTTCTATGAAAATTTCAAATTGAAGATCATAACTTTTCGCAGTTCGAGAGCTTAAAAACTGTTGTGGTAGATAATGACTTGCACAAATCTATAATCGAGCATCTATCTTTCCTTCACAAAAACTTCAATAATCATTTTGAAGATCTTTTGGCTTTAAATATCCCAATTTTTGTGGATTCTCTTCACACAATGTCTATGAACGACATACTTGTTCAACTAGAATGTCTTCAGATGGAGCTCTGTGAGGCGACGGTAGATGATAATCTGCGTAAATTTTCTGAAACTAACTGGGTCGAGGCTTGGTTGAATCATTGTCAAGAATATCCAAAGCTGTTTGAACAAGTCGAGCCTTTCATAATAAATCTCCCTACATCTTACTTGGCTGAAAAGGGATTTTCCATTGTCCTCCACACATACACAAAGCAGCGGAGGCGGTTGATCCTCGACAACAATGCCGATTTGAGACTTCGCTTGAGCCACATAGAGCCGAGGATTTCTAAACCTGTGGATCAAAAACAAGCACAAGGGTCTCATTGACAGTTTTTTGACGTGTTGTCTGATGACGTAGCGTAATTGTGTTGTTGACATTTTTAATTCAACTAAATTTGTTGTATTCCCTCAAACGTTTACACAACCTTTTGTACTGATCCCAACTTAAATCTTCTCATTTTTGTAACTTACCCTACACATTATCATATTTAAACTGAACAGCTTTCCATTTCATCTGAATGATAGGGAGTGTTTTCCAGGACTCGGTAACCTTTTTCTACACGATTCTATCAAATAAAGCTTTATTGAAAAAAATAGACATTTTCAAATTGGTTTTCTTATTGGTGTTCTCATTTGTTTGTTCTCTGTCGTCTTGGTGCTTAAAACATGTCCCTTAGGGGAACAAAAAAGGAACTTTCATTGCAAAGTGAAAATGGTATTGACCAATCAAATCGATCTTACCAATTAAAAGTAGAAACTTATTCTCAACATCAATGCTTCATATTTTTTCGCTGAGATATGAAATCGAAAAAATTCAAATTAATAACGAATAAGTTACGCGTTGCTTGATGCAATGGCAAATTCCTTTTTGATCCATGCATTTGACTTAAAGCGCTGTTCTTATTCTTCGCATAAGTACGATTTCAGCTGTTTATATGCATAGATATTTAGGCACTGCGACATGATAATAGCATTTTCTAATTCATTGAAAATAAAAACATCTACTGATGCTTATAAGTAGCAGTTATATTACAAAAGATTTTAAAGTTTAGGTGGTCCACAGGAAAAAATTACTTACTTTGGTAGCCTACAGCGAAAAAAAGGTTGAGAACCCCTGCTGTAAACGAACAGTGAAGATGCGAATACCATTCGTCCACTCTTGACGCAGAAACAACGCTTCAAGAACAATTTAGCGCCACAGTAGATTGTATCTGATCCAAAACACTAAAATAAAAGATAAAATATTCTTACTCAGCAACTCCAAAGTCAAAGTTGCCAAAGAATCATAGGACGAGTGGAATATTAACTGAACACTTTTGCTTCTAACTAAATGTTAGAAACACAATTTAGTAATCTCCAACTGTATTCTGAGAAGCAAAAATACTAGAGAACCTTGTTGAAATAAAAGCATTGATGTAACATTAACGACCATCGTACGGTTCTGCTATCACACAAATTTGTATCTATCACGCGTCATTATAGAAGCCGATGTTATTCGGACAGAAGCTACATGCTTTTCTATCTGTCTTACAGTCTATCTGATCGTGTGGCTCTCTATCTACAGCTATCTACATATCCGAAGAAAAAAAGTACTTTTTCAAATATGCATAAGTACAAAAATAATTGTTTCTACTTTTGGTACAAGGCCAGCAATTACCCCAGTTCCTAACTGGTACTTTATTTTATCGACCCCGTAAGGATGAAAGGCAAAGTTAAACTCAGAACCCAAAGGGCCATAACTCTATGCTGCAAATCATGGTCTCTGACACTCTACAAATACTGCCAATTTTCCAAACAATAAAGTATGAATCAGTCTAAGGATAGAGCTTCATCAGTAGAACAGTCATCGCATGGCTATATGCTTAATAATTGTTTCTACTTTTGGCACAAGGCCAGCAATTACCCAGTGCATTACTGGTACTTTATTTTATCGACCCCGTAAGGACGAATGGCAAAGTTAACTTCGGCGGGATTTGAACTCAGAATAGCAAGGAACGTAACTCTATGCGTCAAAGTATGGTGTCGGGCCCTCTACCGATATATGTTTAATAATGATCAGGGAAGAACATTATTGAAATAGATTTAGAGGGCGGTGGATTGGCAGTATCGGTAGAGGGTCGGACGCCATGCTTTCCAGCATAGTTACGTCTCTTTACGATCTGAGTTCAAATCCCGCCAAAGTTGACTTTGCCTTTCATCCTTACGGGGTCGATAAAATAAAGTACCAGTAATACACTGGGTAATTGCTGGCCTTGTGCCTAGAGTAGAAACAATTATTGAAATAGATTTAAATTGGTGGAAAGAGAAACACAGTGGTATCCAGTGGGTCAAGATGAGGAATATCAAAGACAACTCGAAGATCCAAGTATCTTTACGTAGAATGTTGGCAAGCACCTAATAATAAATTAGATTGTTTTACTACATTGTCCGCCATTATGTAGACCAGAGGTTCTCAAACTTTTGGGGACATCGCTCCCCTCACGTCCACATAATACCCTCAGCAGTCCCCCTCACTATTTCCAGAGCGACCTGTCTACATACAATATATAATATAATATAATATATAATAAATAAAATCGTTTATATATAATAAATATAAATATATACTATGTATAAGTAGATATTGTATATTTTTTTTATTTTACTATATTTATATATAATATGTATCATATGACATTTAACATACTATTATATCATCTCTACTGCCCCACTTAGGCCCACTGGACCTTCTCAACGCCCGTTGGGAGACGGTAGCACCCACTTTGAGAACATCTAGTGTAATCAATAAACAGCGTTTAACAAATTAATATATTTACTAGTAAGTAAATCGTAGCAACTAAACTGAATAGAAGGAATATTATCAGACTATGATCTTGTGAATGTATTGATATCGCTTTTAAATCCAAGCCAAAATATATAAAGACAACGTTTTATCTATATAAATGTTATTTAGAATATATTATAATGAATGAAATGGAAGGGTGCGCCTTATACTTTTATGAAATTTAACGTCTGTTTGTAAAGTACAATTGCAGGTGAAATTATGTGTTGTGATTTTCTCTTGCATATGATTTTAATGATTAATCTAATCAGTGATTTTGCACCAGAAGTGGAGGATACAACATACATTTAAAATAATGAGTGGATTAGATGAGCTTATGACCTAATTATATTATCACCTCATTTAGAAACTATTTCACTGTAACCCAGCTACCACCATTTCCACGACCATAATAACAACAACATTTGTAGCATCTTTAACTTTATAATCATTAACATCATCATTAACATGACTAGCTAACATATCCACATTATCATTGTTGTCATCAAGAGTGCATAACAACACTACCACTAATATATACAACAGTGAGTAGATCATTCTTCAACCAATTAATAATCTAAAATTTCATGAAGTTACCTTCACCGGAGCTTGTAATCTTATCAAAGCTATATTTTACAACGAAATTACCAATTTAACTTTCTGAAGCAAAGTATATCGTGCGTAAGACATTTTAATATGGGTAAGAGGGTGGGGAAAAACAATCCTGTTATCCACAGTTTAGATTTGGATACTAAAATATGATATTTAAAACATCTGACTATGTAATTTATATTACTACTCATTCACTACTCATACGGCACAATAAAATATACAGGATGAGAATAAAGTCTTCCCCGGATTATCAAATACCATATCTCGGATTCTATTTGAAATTTTAATTTTTCATTATTTTAATTTATAAATTTAAAGTTTAAAGTGTCTCTGAACATGTTTTATATTTTCTTTTCTAAACCTGTTTTTCTATCTGGTTTATGTTTTGCTTAAAATCAGTGAAATATTTTCTGCTCAATCTGTATATTCGAACGTGTCATCGTTTTCACCACAGACGCAAACCTTTATACAGCTACAAACCACGCATGGTTAAAAGTAAGGTGGATTTAATAAGAATTTAGCAAATTATAATTCTAGTTGTTTTCAGAAGTCGTTTTTATGGTATCTTTGCAGTGCCTTGGCAAATAATCACAACTGAAAATCACCGAGAAAATGTGATTGAACAGGTTTTATCTCGGCTTTAAATTCTAACAGCTTAACAACTATAATAATCTGACATCATTAATCCTTTTACCTCAGTTTTTATGTCAAAGCTATTTTAGAAGTCGCTCGGAATGTTCGATTTATACTTACAGTATTAGAATCTCACATACACAAAACAATTAGAGCAGACAATCACACGCATGAATAGGCCAGCACAACCCCAGATACACATATATGGTTCGCTCTCTATATCACATGGTGCCTCGCACCAATTTCACCACTTCTCTCTTTCTCCATATATTCATATACTCAATAATATTAAATTACATACTCCCACACACACACAGACAACACACACACACACACACACACACACACACACACACACACACACACACACACACACACACACACACACACACACACATATATATATATATATATATGTATGCATGAGTGTATGTACGCATGCATGCATGTTTGCATATATACATGCATGTATGCCTGTATGTATAATATATACACACACACACACACACACACACACACACATATATATATATACATATATACATACATATATATATGCATATATACATATACATATATATACACACACACATATATATATATATATCATGTTTGTGAGTGCATGCAGGTATGTATGTGTATGTTGGTGTATATGTGTTTGACATGCGTATGTATGCCTTTTACATACTCAGCTATATTCGAAAAAATATAGAACAAAGACGCGACGTCTAAAAAATAATATAGAACACAAAAACAACATTTTGCCAGATGAAATATATCGCTCGTTCATTGAAATATATATCAAAAGGTGAGGGTTGTGTTTTGCAAAGATAAGCTTAACTCTACTGTTATATATTTATTTGTCTATTTATTTGTTTATCGAATCTTTCATTTATTTCTATAAAACTTTATCTATTCATTTAGTCACATATGTATTTAATTATTTATCCCTTTGTTTGACGTTTCTTGAAAATTACAACTTTCCTTAGATCTACTACATTATGTTCTATATTTCATGTGTGTGTCTGTCTATTTGTGTCCATGTTTGTGTGTATGTGTATGGGTTTGAATGTGTGTGAGTGTCTAGTTTAGCGTAGATTACAAAATAAGCTTCCAGTACTTAAACTTTCTTTTAAGACAGGTATGTCACAAATCCATTTCATTCGAAATCTATTTCATGAAAAATGTATGTGGTTAAACTTCGTATTTCCAAGAACGCTATGTTGTATTTCTATCTAGACACCTAGATAGTAATGCCCATTATTCCCTATTTTTCTACCATTTGTCTCTGCCACATATCCATGCTCAGCGATTATCTCTACAAAACTACCAGTTTGAGAGTAAGGATATTTATAATCTGGTCATTAAATAATGATCAAGATTAGATGTGCATTAGATTGTGAGGGATCAACAAATGCATGGATGCTCTGAAAAGTTTTAACTTCTTTAACAAAAGCATTTAACTTCTTTATAGATGTCTATGTTTTTCACCTTTTTATATTTTTGCTATTTCCCTCCAAAAAATTATTGTTCTCTCTGTCTCTCTCTTGTTTTTCTAGCTTAACTCTTTAGCATTTAAACCGGCCATATCCGGCCAGAATCCTTTCACCTCTTTCTCTTCAAACCAGCCGTAACCGGCAACTCATACTTATGTTAAGGTATTGTTCTCAAAATATATAACATCAACATCTTGTAAATTCGATATTATGTGACATAATTATGTGAGATAAAGCCTTTACCACAAAAATACAATAGTAAACATAGAGTAATGTAAACGCTAAAGGGTTAATAATGTTTTTCTATTTTGGGCACAAGGCCGGCAATTTGAAGGGGAGGAGAAAGCTGATTAGGATGAAAGGCAAAACTAACCTCGGTGGGATATGAAATCAGAACGAAAAAGGGCCGTAACTCTATGCCACGAAACATTTGGTCCGCGGCATACTATTACGACCTTATAGTCTGCCATGGCTTACTAGCTCCATATGGACGTTTAAATTGATAAAATAAATAAATAAATAGAATCTAACCATAATGTACCGCATAAACTACATGTAAATGAAATATACTACCCACATTACTAAAGCCTTCGTACCAGCTGCTTTCGAAATGATGACTTGCGGAAAACAGATGATAAAATGGAGAAGTTAAAAGTGAATAAGAGATGATTGTGCGACATAATTTCAGTTATATAACTGTTCACATTACAATTTTCAATTACGACTATTTGGTCTGCAGCTGTTCTATAAGGATATTGCACCTTTATATAGCAGTAATATTCGATAGCTTACTGATATATTTGTATATGTCTTCTAAATATTTGATTGGACATTATATTTCTAATATTTATACGCACACGCACACGCACACGCCCCCCGCCCCCCATACACACACGCACACACACGCGCGTGCCAACACACACACACACACACACATATATATGTATATATATATAAATATCACAACAAAGCCATTAGCAGAGAAGGATGGACAGACAAAATGACTTTCCTCTCTGAAGGATCACTTATGTGAAATTAACTTTTCTTCCCCTCTCTCTCTATATATATATATTTTTTGTTATTATCATTATTTTCCCTATTTGTACAAATATGCAACTTAACAATATTCTGCATATCAGCAATTGAAAATGAATTTAATGCTGAAACCAGCTTTAAAATTTCAAACATTTCTACAGAAAAAAAAATATTTTTCCTTTCTACTATATATATATATATATATATATATATATATATATATATATATATAGAGAGAGAGAGAGAGAGAGAGAGAGAGAGAAAGATAGATAGATATGTAAAATCAGGACCGCGGCACCAAGCGGTTTCGGGTTGCAAATCCTACTGAAAACACTGTTCAAACCGCTTGGCAGCGCGCGTCAGAATTTTACATATCTCTATACCCACTCTGTATCTCCACATGCATTGAGTACTCCCATGACAAGTGGTCTCCCCGGTCTCAGCACCACAGACTCCCGATTTCTCTCTTCCTGTATATTTATATATATATATATATATATATATATATATATATATATATATATATATATGTGTGTGTGTGTATAGGGATGCTCAGTTTCTTGAGGATATTGGCCAAAATTTAATAAAAGATACAGAGATCACGAAAGGAAGCTTTATTTGATAACACTATCATAAATAATCTTGAGACTCTTCTTGACGCATCTACTTAATGAATCTTTTGTTAGCACACATGACTGCTTCAATACAAGATCTGAAATGTTCGAATCAGATTATCTTTATCTATTTTGGATATTGGGCTAGTTATGATGAACTTCAATGTTTACGGTGTAATGGAGGCGTTGATTGACATCTCTATCGACCACGCCACAGGCATAATAACCCAACATTTCAACATAGCTGGAGTAAAACAAAAACTAGTGTCAGATGTATAATGTTGAACAATGAAACAAATTAGACATAGTAATGTAGTTTTAATAGTGTTTTACTATCGTTTCAGAGAACCAAAAAATAGCTTTCGAGGTGTTTTTATTAAATAGATTTCCACACATATGGTTGATAAGTAAATGTTTTCTAACTGACGGTAGGGCATTTTCCTGTTATGACGCTCAATACTATATAACGAGTTGTACAAGATGATAAACTTTTGTTGACCCGTTTATTCCATCTTCGTTATTTTTGTAACTACAATATCATAGAACATGTTCAATGCATAGGATCTTTTGACGACAGAGTAAATATCGACTGTATTCATTCAGTCGATAGAATAAATGCTTGAACAATTTGATCATAGGTTTGCTCAATCAAAATTACGACTTGAACGTTACACCATCATTACAACATCAACAACAACATAACCCGGATTTTTTTAATGTGAATGTTAGCTGTCATAGCTTTGATTACATACAATGTATGCAAAAATGTTCATGTACGTAAGAAATAATTTGAAGTTACATGATATTTCAAATTTATATGTTATACTGTTTTTCACATTTATTGAACATACGTGCATTTTAAAAGTCCTTCATTTCTTTTACACCTACAGTGCCTGACGCTAGTTAATGACAGTTTACATTGTTTGCTATATCTCACTTAATTATCATGTTTTCTTAACGATCTGTTACGATCCAGTAATTAAAATGAAAATACAAGCTGAGATGATAAAAACATTGAAGAAATCTGAATCTGTGAATGTTTAGGTTCTTTTAATAGAAATGAAGAGTAATACTGTTCTAATGGAGATTTAGTAAGTTTGCAGAGGATTAAGTGGAAACTTCACTGAGATAAAGCCCTGAAATTATAGATCTGAGTCTAAATTTCGCTTTCAAACAAAATAAATAAATATCTAAAAAGGAAGAACGTAAAATTAAAATCACAAAAAGAATACAAAAATTCCAATAAAATAATAAACATTTGAGTGAGAAATTTCTTGAAATTTTGTAAAGAGTTTACAGAAAAGTCATCGGTGAAAAATTACAGTTAAAGGCCAAAAGAAAATGGAAAGAATTTAGATCAATTCCTCTTTTTCTGCCCATGAATATTATATTTAGAGTAACAAGCTTGTTTATATTCCTATGGACGTTCGAATTGTGTGTTTATTGTAAAAAGTGTATATATTATATTTCTGATTATCCATATAAGCTATGTAGTGCATTATATATTAAGCATTTAAACCATATTTTAATACATGCGTTGTTATGCATCATACTCCGACTAGTTTAGCTGAGTGGTAATCAACATATGTTATGATTATCTCTGTTATTAATCTCTCCGTGGACAGAGTGTCGGTCTTCTTTCTAAGTTGAAAGTCTAACAAAGTTAGAAATTGTCCAGATCGATCTTATATTTAAATTTAATAATGTATTTGTGACGTAACTTCTTTGTTTGCTTTTCACAACTAGGATAAAAATATATACGTACACAGCTACACATATGCATACACATGTATAAGAAAATGCGTAGACACACACATATGCCCAAACGTATACAGGCGCACACATGCATATATATGTACAAGCATGCAGGCGTATATATGCATATATACACACCAAGGTACGTGTTGTTGTATATATATATATATACACACACACAAAGCATGCAGGCGTACACATACATACACACCAAGGTACATGCTGTTGTATGATATATACAGGGACACATAAGCATACGGGCGCACACATGCACACATATACACCAAGGTACGTATTGTTGTATATACACATATGCACCCCCCCCCCCCCCCACAAACACACACACAAGCATACAGGTGCATACATACATACACACCCAAGTACGTATCGTTGCGTGTCTCTGTGTGTATGTGAATGTGATTCCTAATATGCCTTCCTAACTTGGAAACAGCTCACGTATTAAACATAAAGTTAAAATAAAGGACATGAATTGAGAAATATATTGAAAGATAGATAAACAAAGAAAAATTATGATTACGTTGAGGAAGGAAAGTGAGAGATAAAGAACCTTTGTCATTTGTTTCAACAAGTCTGCATATAATGTATTTGCTTCACATTCGATTTTACACACACGTACGAACACGCACACACAGACACAGACACAGACACACACACACACAGACACATACACACATACATGCGCGCACATACACGCGCGCACATACACGCGCGCACAGACACGCGGACACGGACACGCACGCAGACCCGCGCACACACACACACACAGGCGCACACAGGCACACGCAGACACAGGCGCACACACACACATCTGTGTATATGTGTTTCTGCGCGAGTGTATTTGTGTATGTGAGTTTCTGAAAGCATATATAACCATGCTCTTAAATTTACTTCAACATATACACAGAAAATTTCCTTAATCGTTGACACCCTAGATGCCCACATATAAATGTGTGTTTGTTGAGTGTTCAATATTAACGATATTGCTGACACTAGTTAGGAACTGACAAATAATGTTATCCTCAACAATGCATCGACCTACAGTAGCTGTGACCTTCGAATTATTTCCTTCAAGCTATCAGAAGCTCCTAAATATTATACTATATTCAGAGCATACTGAAAGAGAGGGAACTATGTGTGGCCATATGATCGTTAGTACAAGAAATTGATTTCCAAAGAAACTGTGGAGCAAGTATTGATATAGTTCCATGTTGCTGTTGGTTTTAACGGAGTTGCCCCGTTGAGATAACGTGCGCTTTTAAAAGAATCTTTAGTTGGAAATATTAACAATCTTTTAACGTGCTTTTGTGTAACCGTCATTCTTTACCGTATGGGAGGAGTTAAAATGCATTGTATGTGGGAACAATTAGAGTTGAAAGCAGAAAGATACGCTACGAAAGGGAACATTAATTAAAAAAGAAAGCAAAGAAAGAAAATCAAATAAAGCTTTGTAGTGATAAACCGATTTACATGTGTCAGCAGTTAAGGTTTTGTCTCACTGCATAAATGGGTTGCTGACAGTATATTATTTCTTGTGTGACAGATATTTTGCAGCAGTCAATGTCTCCACTTAATAATTGGATTGAAAACCATAATCAAAATATAGTGATTTTGGCTTGCTATACTGGAAACATAGCAAGTGTAAAGTGTAATCTAATGTATTCCAATACTTATATTTCTATGATAAATACTATTATATGGTTATTTATTTATGTTTTGCATGTGTTTCTGATACATGTAGAAACAACAATCATATAACTATAGAGAATACATTATTAATGCACGGTTTAAACAGAACTATACGATTTTAATGATTACATGACCTGTGATAAATTTCCCTTCAAAATATGATAAATATGATTATATACTTTTATGGCACAATGTTTGCTGCCAAGCGACTAGATTTAAATTCACGAGAAATAGACATAGTTATGAATACAGACTCATTAATTAGAAACCCTTTACATCATCCGTTTGGATTTTATATTTCTATATTTGGTACTATGTTCGTTTAAGAGTTCAATTGCTGTCAGTTTTATCATAGTATTTTAATACAAAGAAAGTTTCTAAACTGTCTCTCAAATTGTTAGAAATGCATCCTTAAAAATAAATTTGCACATTGGATAATGTAGTCTGAGATACATCATGTCTAAAGACAAGTGTATGGCAGGAGAGTTGGACAGCAGACGGTCTCCAGAAAAGAAACCCCATTCAAACGAGTGTTTAACTGTCAAGTAAAGGGATAGATTCAGACTCATGACTAACATAAGCTCTCCGATGATGCCAGCGGAATACAGAAAAAAAAGAGTTAAAGTGTAGTTTAAGAGCAAGCTAATGAAGCGAAGAAACAAACTGAAAGTTATCGAAAACAACCGAAATATGGTGAAACCAATTAGTAACATTTTGCCTATCCTACAACAATTTCTACGTCTTTCGATGACAATGAACTTAGCACCCTTAACTTTGCCTCCTTACTTCACCATATTTACTTTGAGGTTTATGTGGTTTTCCAGGCCAACGTATATACAGTCATTGTATAACTATGTATATATTCCTTTCTCTACATTGATATAATATATTCTTGAATTAGTATGCTTTACCGAGAAGATTCAATATATGAGGGTCAACATACCTGTTTAAGATCAGACTATCTTTTCACTGTCTTGCCTATTTCCAACTTTAATTAATTAACATTGTTTTAGGTCAAATCTTTAAACACCCTTTTGTGGTTGTGAATTCGAGTTGATATTTTGCTTTACAATGTCTGAATTCTCATCGATACGTGTATATTGTCGGTTCGTTAAGTGTGCATGAGCTTACCTCTCTACTTTCTAGACTAAAAAGTTTTACAGAGTGATTAACTATTTTGAGTTTGCGGTTATCAAATGAGCTAATGTTCATATGAACGTATGAAGTTAACGTATATGCTGATAGGGAAAATATGGAATACGTCTTTAACTGGATGATGATGTCCTTGTTAGTATTGTTAATTCAACCATGATTGAGCAGACCTATAATTCCAGCCGTGACCATCTAATCATTTCCTAAGTATAGAGAACACTGAACTTACATTTCCTTTTAGAAGATAATTGGTTTAAATTTTAAATAGGTCGACTGATCCTATAGTGGCTTGCTTGATGCCACAAAGTCTATTGGGATTTCACTCTCATTTTATCAAACTATAATTGTCTTTGCGGAAAAAAGTGCCGGATTGCTACATTTTATGAAGGATATTTTATGAAGGATAATGGTCGATTGATGTTTATTCAGGTGTGAACGAAGATCCTACTGCGTCTCCTACATCTTGCTATCTACTGGCATTGCATATTATTTAATTGATAACACATTTAATATACAGAAAAACTGATATAGTAATTTGCAAAGGACTACAAACTGAGCTTACTCGGTACTTTGCTTTACGTGGCAAATTATCAAATCAGCCCCCGGAGCAGATACAACCTATGCAATGTGGAAGTGCCTAAACAGACGAAGATTAGGTGTTGGACGTGCAAAAGACACTCTTGCAAATGGGGATATTTAAAGGATGGGGACGTTGTGTGTGACTATGACTATTCCCCCTTGCTGGAACACACCTACACAGCATTGGACTTGCTAGAGTTTAATGAGAAAGGACAGCAATGTGTTCAGCTGTGGCGGAGCCACATCTAGCCAAGCTTTGTAAATGACACATTTGTGGACACGACAAGAAGATCAAATCGGATTCTAACTTGGTGTTACTTTTCTTATTTCGGTTTCTTAAAGAAAATAGAAGAAAGCAATTGTATTTATGTTTTATATATATATGAATAAGGATTTGGTTAAGAACATGGGTGATAGAAAACTGGGAAGTGGAATTAGAGATTTGGTTAAAGTAATTTTAATTTTAACGAAATTATGTTGTAGCCTTTGATTAAATTTAGACCCAACATGCTAAAATGCGTTCCTAACCTAAGTTAAGATTTGATGGAATATGGCAGCTATTTCTAGCATAACGGCTCTCTATCACTTGTAGTGTTATACGCTATGGCTTGTGGATATCTGTATATATTGAAGTGATATTTTGTGACTCGTGGATATCTATATATATATTGTAGAAACTTGTGGATATCTCTATATGTTGTAGTGTTATTTGTACTTTAATAGACTTTTCTCTCAGTTTAGAATTGTTACTAGTTCAGTCAATTAGAATTCCATATGTAGTTAAATTCAGTGTTTTCTTTTGAAAGAATTCTATAAGTAGGCTTTTAGGAACGGTCTTGAAGATTGAAGCGGTGTTGCAACGTTTATGTTGAGATACAAACGCACATACAGTGGTAAACACACACGCACACACACATACACAGACACAGACACATACACACACACACATACACACACACACGCACACACACATATATATATATATACTTCCAGATAAGTCATACATATCAATCGTTTACAATCAATGCTACGAAACCTTAGAATTGAGCTGTTATTATGTCATTGTATTCATCAGGAAGGTACTTCAGTAACGTCTGCACTAAACACTAAAATTCAATGCATGCAAACACACATGTATATACATACGTACGTACACACACACACACACACACACACACACACACACACACACACACACACACACACACACACACATATATATATATATATATGTATATATATATATATATATATATATATATATGTGTGTGTGTATTTGTATGTATATATATATACATATATAATTGCACGCGTAAACACATGCACCCACACAGGCACACATATATATACACAGGTAAACTTCCGTTATAACGAAACCATTATAAAGAATTTTTACAACGAAATTTCGTTATAACTGAATTTCATAATATATATATATATATAGGAACGATTAGGACCCCGACGGCTGAGCTCAAGCCGTTTCGACGGCTAATTCAGTCCAGAATTAGCCGTCGAAACGGCTTGAGCTCAGCCGTCGGGGTCCTACTCGTTCCTATTACCCACTCTATTACCCTAAGTATTGAGTACTTTGGTGCGTTATGGTACATCTGGTTCCTTACCACATTTCGTTCGTTATATATATATATATATATATATAATGGTAGAACACTGGAAGGTAATATCCGTAGTGTTAGAGCACTCAGTCAATGGGACGAGTTAGGTAGAAGTGGTAACTCAACAGTTAGTTCACCATACCGATATCAATTGTTTCACCTTAGCGGATCTTCAGCTCGTAATGGACATGGTTATACGGAACAGGAAGGACAAACGTATGAACTCGCATGCGCAGAAACGATCACTTCACACAGGCAATACTAAATTGCGTGCGAGATGTGTAAGGGAGATAACTACGAAAGTCCGAAAGTTTCTAGTTGATAAAAAAATCAGGATGTTGTTGTAATTCAATCCGGAGCTTTGTAGTTATGAAAGAGGTGTTTCGAGAAAAATTCATTTCTCGAGTTTAGGCAATCACTATTGCGTAATCACTTTAGAATATTTATTCGTTCATCAATACATAGTCCACACGACGGATTGCCTCTTGCGTATGGCTTGGAAAGCCATCACTAAGTCCAAGCCATACGCAAGGGGCAATCCGTCGTGTGGACTATGTATTGATGAACGAATAAATATTCTAAAGAGATTACGCAATAGTGCTTGCCTAAACTCGAGAAATGAATTCTTCACACGTTGTCCAGACGTCTCGAAACATCTCTTACATAACTACAAGCTCCGGATTGAATTACAACATCCTAATTTTCTTTTCAACTAGAAACTTTCGGACTTTCGTATTTACACCTCTCGCACGCAATTTAGTATTGCCTGTGTGAAGTGATCGTTTCTGTGTATGCGCGTTCGTACGGTTGTCCTTCCTGTTCCGTATAACCATTTCCATTACGAGCTTAGGATCCGTTAAGGTGAAACAATTGTTCTCGGTATGGTGAACTAACGGTTGTGTAACAACTTATATATATATATATAGTTGAAAACGAAAGAACAAAAGACAGGAGGCAATTAATTGTACAGTAATATTAGTTTCGCACTTGGTAGAAGTGAAGGATATATATATATATATATATATATATAGTAATAATAAATACAAAGACAGAAGAAGGGTATATATATAAACCTAATATATACCTTCCATATACTGTACCGATTGTGTTGTTATTTCTGTTTACCTTTTACACACACACACACACACACACACACACACACACACACACACACACACACATATATATATATATATATATATATATATATATATATATATATATATATATATATACATGTGTGTGTGTGTGCGCGTGTTTAATATACAAATGGCTTCTACGGGACTAGAACTGTTTCATTGGGGAGAAATCATCAGGAAGCCGACTGTCCAAGTATATATATATATATATATATATATATATAAGATCAAAAGATGGTTAAAGGAGTTCCATGTATTTTATTATGCGCATTTCAAAAACAAACATCATCATGCAATAATATTTGTGTTTTCATCAGATAAAACAGGAGGACATGATATGAAGGCTAAAAAACACTTGTGGATAGTGCAGTTTTAAATCAACATATGAAAAGTAGTTTTAGATTGATGTGTGATATTGGGAAAAATATTTTATTTAGAGAGGGGGGGGGGGTGGAAAGGATGAAAAAAGGGGAGGAGATGAGAGTGAAGGTGGAGAGGGAGAGATGGGTGATAGAGAGAAAGAGATAGTTTTTATAACTGAGAGAAGATATATTGTTTTACATAGAGAGGTTGAAAACCGTTGGAAGATAATGTATAAATTAAAAGAATTTGAAAATTAACGAAGGGAAAAATATGTACGAGGAAAAAATATTTTATTTAGAGAGGGGGGGGGGATGAAAAAATGGGAGGAGATGAGAGTGAAGGTGGAGAGGGAGAGATGGGTGATAGAGAGAAAGAGATAGTTTTTATAACTGAGAAAACATATATTGTTTTACATAGAGAGGTTGAAAACCGTTGGAAGATAATGTATAAATTAAAATTATAAATTTAATTTATACATTATCTTCCAACGGTTTTCAACCTCTCTATGTAAAACAATATATCTTTTCTCAGTTATAAAAACTATCTCTTTCTCTCTATCACCCATCTCTCCCTCTCCACCTTCACTCTCATCTCCTCCCCTTTTTTCATCCTTTCCACCCCCCCCCCCCCCTCTCTAAATAAAATATTTTTTCCTCGTACATATTTTTCCCTTCGTTAATTTTCAAATTCTTTTAATTTATACATTATCTTCCAACGGTTTTCAACCTCTCTATGTAAAACAATATATCTTCTCTCAGTTATAAAAACTATCTCTTTCTCTCTATCACCCATCTCTCCCTCTCCACCTTCACTCTCATCTCCTCCCCTTTTTTCATCCTTTCCACCCCCCCCCCTCCTCTCTAAATAAAATATTTTTCCCAATATCACACATCAATCTAAAACTACTTTTCATATGTTGATTTAAAACTGCACTATCCACAAGTGTTTTTTAGCCTTCATATCATGTCCTCCTGTTTTATCTGATGAAAACAAATATTATTGCATGATGATGTTTGTTTTTGAAATGCGCATAATAAAATACATGGAACTCCTTTAACCATCTTTTGATCTTATATATTATGTATACTCCAGTCCTACAAAATGTAGAGTGCTTCTTATCCGATATCTGCATTGCTTTATTGTACTACGATAAAACTCACCTCCTACATTATATATATATATATATATATATATATATATATATATATATATATAACACAAACATATGCATATATAGACACAGTCATCACCTTCTCTCTATAGCTTTATCCAGCTTCCTTCCTCTCACACTACCCCGTCGTTCCCTACTGCTCTTTCTCCACCCGAGTTCATGCTAACATTCTGTTCTCCACCTTTATTTCGTTTTGTGTGATTTCCTTAGTGTTCTAGAGTTTTGCAGAATCCATTGATATGTATCCTTAGTCATCGGTCAAGAGATACTTCACAAGAAGCTATTTTCCAACTCTTATGCTGATTTCTGTCCCATATTTATAGACTTGATCCATGGATTGACTTCAAGATTTGCTTTCAATATGTGATATCGACGATATTTGGATGATAAACATACGTTTGAAACTATTCTAAGCAAATCTCCTTGTTGCATATATCTAATTATGTATGTATGTGTATGTATGTATGTTATTGATATTATTAGTACATATTAAAGTTTAAACAAATAATTTCTGCTATTACCCTATACGGGATCTTTTGAAACACAGGTCTATGGGTTTATATATATTTACACAGAAACACACATACACATATACACTCAAAAACATATACACTCACACACATATACACTCACACACATACACATATGTTTAATCCTCAGCGAGACCTCTTCGGTCTTTGTATCTATTATTACTATATATATATATATATATATATATATATATATATATATATATATATATATATATGATTTATCTAGCGATCGAAAAATGCATGCTAATCTTTTAGGTGTAGGTTTGCATGTGGCGGGAGTTGTGTGTGGTGTAGATTTGTGTGTGGTAGGGAATCATCGTATTGTTTTCTAATGTGATCAAATTTTAGCGGTTTTATATGTTTTGCATATATATATATATATCTATATATACATATACATACATTATATATATATATTTATATATATACATATACATATATGTGTATATATATATATATATATATATATATATATATATATATATATATATATACATATACATACATATACATACATATATATGTGTATATATATACATATACATACATATATATCTATATATATTCATATACATACATATATGTAAATATATATGTATATCTATATATATATATATATATGTATATATATATACATATATGTATATATATAGATAGATAGATAAGTATATATATATATGTATATTTATATATGTATATACTTGTGTGTGCGTGCTTGTGTCGTTTGCATTAGTTTGGACAACAGAGGGGTTTAGTCATAGAGAATATCAGTTTTAAAAGATGTGTATCTATGAATTATGGTTTGTGTAGTAACGTGGATGATAAAAAATTTGGAAGATAAATTATAGTTTTGGGTAAAGTAATTTTCATTTGAATGAAATCACAAAGCAGCCGTTGATTAATTTTAAACCCAGCGGTGAAGATTTTATCAGTTGTGACAGCATCCACATGATCCTTTGCAATCTACTTCAGAAAGCGTGAAGAGAAAACCAATAGCGCTCTTATTTCATTTAGCTAACGAACCTATTAATGGCTCCTGGTTTTCAAAACTATATATTAAAATCTAATTAGCAATTATGAAATATCCTTAATAAAAAGATTAAGCTCCAATGATGTGTCTTTATTATATGCTAGAAAGAAATATTTGTTGTGTAGTAAATTAAAAAATTGACTTATTTTTACAATCTTTATGCCTGTTAGTCTGTTTTCGAGGAGTTTGTGATAATGAATTAATGTAATTTAAAAAAAAGGAAACAATAAACAGCCTTGAAGTAAAAAATTAAAGCATATTTATGTTTCCATAACAACGATAAATAGGACCTCGCTTGTGAATGCAACATTATAAATTTGAGATTCAAATTAATAACTTTTACATGGGCTCTTAAATAATTAATGAAACATTAAATGTTTTTTGCATAATAATAATAAAGCCTATCTCAACAATAGCCACACTCAAACCCTATAAGTGTGTCCGATATAATAAAATTATAATAAAATCTAGACCTGGCAGTACGGGATACGAAACCACAATAAGTGTGTTATTAACACGATGTTGTAATCAACTAATAAACTGCTATTTTATCGCATTCACTTTAGAAATTAAGACGTAGATGGCACATACACATACATGTATGCACACACAGGCAGACACACACACACACACAGACATAGGCACATACACACACACACACAGATTACTTTCGTTTCATTATGAACATAAAATCTCCAAAACGACGGCCACTTATTTGTTCAGCATCTCCCCAAACATCGCACTACCCTCCAAACCAGCATCTCGATAGAGATCGAACCATGAATTGATTGATCGCGAAACGCGCCTCACACCTGAATAAACTTAATGCTAATCTGACACCTCGTCCATACTTATTATTACTGTATATATATATATATATTACTGTATATATATATATATATAATTATATATTATATATATATATATATATATATATATATATATATATATATATATATATATATATATATATATATATATATATATATATATATATATATATATATATATATATATATATATATATATATATATATATATATATATATATATATATATAAACGGAAAAAATGAAACGCAATTTCATCTCTCACTCCCAGCACGGGGGCTACTCAAATATAAGCAGGTATACGTACATACACACATGTACACAGACGCACAGCAGCACGTATACGTGCTTATATATATATATATATATATATATATATATAGAATGTTTGTGTGTGTATATATATATATATATATATATATATATATATATATATATATATATATATATATATATATATATATATATATATATATATATATATATATATGCTTATATACATACAAGTATATGTGTGTTTGTCTGCCTGTATTTTTTATATATACTTATGTATACATGTATTTTTACGTTTGTACATATATAAGTATATATTATATATAGATATATAGTTGTAGGTGTGAGTGTCCTCTTCGCTTATTGTGTGTATAAATACGTATAAATACGTATTTCAGACAATATTTACATATTTATTTTTCTGGTTCTCTCATGTCTTATTTTTCCATTTTATTACTTATTTAAAAATGCAAAATTTCTTGAAAATTAAAAGAGATAAAACGATATAATAAGGCCTTAAAAATACAATTAACTGATAGGAAATAGAAATAATTTATATTTCTAAATTAATGAATTTTATATGAAGTTATCTGAATATTCTTTTGTATTTTGCCACTTCACATAAAAGGATTTTAGTGTTTGTGTTAATGCAGTTTTGAAATATCAACTCAACCATTAGATATTGTAATGTTTTAAACTCAAAGCGTCTGCTTTATACTATGCATCGTTTTTACGCAATCATTATCTTATCTCAAAGATGGGACTTTATTGTGACGGCGTCATGGCAGCCGGCAAGCTATTACGAAAATTAAAAAGCTGTGACAAAATTGACACAATGAAAATATCTTACTTCTCATTTCTAGAATGTATATCTCGACATTAAGAAAATTGTATGATTTTCCAAAAAGTAGTTGTAGTTTTTTTGTTTTTTTTTGTTTTTTTGTTAATTATGGTTGCAATATTCTGGATTCAATAAATAACATTTCAATTAGCCAATTTTAGTGGTTGAACTTTTTAATTGCAAAGAATTTTATTACACCTCTTTAAAGTTGTTTGGCTTTATTATATTGGTAGAAAAAATATTCATTTGTTACTGGTGATTGATTGTAAGTACATCTAAAACCTGTCATACGCTCATATTAATTAGAAATCTCGGCGTTAAAAGATTAATCTAGTTATATTTCGCCGAGATATTCTTCAGATACAATGGATATATGGAAAATGCTTTAGATTTCCTCTAGCTTAGAAGCTGATGTCGAGTGGCAATGTTCAATATATTTTCTTTACTATTGAGGATTTATTGCCTGAAAATAAACGTTAATAAATATTTAATAACAACGGGAACAATGTACGCTGTTGCTGCATTGTTCGTATATCATATAGAGAAGAAATAGTTAATGATATTACTTGTTATCTACACAAACTTCCGTTTCGAAAATAACTTTATATAGAAAATACTGGATGGTTATGCAATATATCAATGGCGAAAAGCATTTAAATCACAAGTCAGTTTAGTATAGAATCGACTACTGCAGAAAAAGGAAATAACAAATTGAATAATGTCTTCCGTTCAATAATTTACTCGAATTATTTTCTGATTTCTTCCATATTATGACTATGGATATTTTTAATACGTGGTTAATATATTTATACGTATAATATGTGAATGACAGTAGAACACCCTCATTTAACATCGAACTTCAAATATGATAACGATGGTAAAACAATTAAATCTGTAGAACTAAGAAATTGAAACATCTGAAAAACACACAGGAAATATGTTAGATACTTATATGGTAAGGAGAAATAATAAAAATAATATAGTTTTCTAGCTTTGACGCAAGCCATCAAATGTATACAGGAGTAGAGATAGTTGAATATAATCTCAAATCATTACTGCTAGTTATTTTATCATATTACACAAGGATGGGTGTTAAAGTCCGCTGCTTTACCAATTGAATTCAGAATGTAAACGAACTGTAAAGCATTTAGTCTACTTTTACCATCTCAATGCTCTAAAATTAATAACGATGGTTGTCAATCCAAGAACATGGCCGGCAATTTCAGAGATAGAAAAGTCAATTATATTGACTCCAGTACGTGACTAGTACTTACGTTTCTCGATACCAGAAGGACATAAGGCAAATTGAGTGCTAGATGATTTGAACTCCGAACGAAATAAGTGAGTACAATTACCACAAAGCGTTGCTCCATCGCTCTAAGGATTGTGCCAAAAAGGATTGTGCCAAAAAGGATTACAAAAATAAACACAGTAATAGGTGTTCAAATTCTGATTTAGGCACAAGGCCAATAATTTCGGGGAAGGGGGAAGTCGATAAAAATCGACCCCAGTGTCTTACTAGTGTTTTATTTTAACAAACTCGTAAAAATTAAAAGAAAAGTTTGCATTGATTAGATTTAATTATATACTCCAAATCATGTTGTTCGACGCTCTAACGATACTGCCAATCCACCGTCCTCAATGTGGTAACGTATAATACAAATAGAAATCATCAGATCATTGTCAATTGACAACAGAAGACGGGTGGAAAAGTTTTGATGAAAAATTAAACAAAAATGAAAGTTAAAACGAAAAACATATTAAATCTGAGATTGCGTTGGTATGGACATGTGATACGTATGAAGGACGACAGCTGTATAAAATGGTGTAGGGCAATGAAAATTGATGGAATCTGCGGAGTGGGTAGGCCAAGAAAAACCTGGGACGAGGTGATAAAAACTGACCTTGCCCACCTACACCTATCTAAATGATACTGGATCAAGTCATTTGACGCCATGCAGTTGTACAGAAGACCCGACTACCATTACATACAAACCTACAGTCAGTAGGCACCTCTTAACTCAATGTACACCCCACCGCCACACCCTACCCCATCCTCCCGTTTCTGTCCCGTCCACTGTGTCGATGACACAACAGTCCACACTGTAAAGTGGTCGTGTAGGAGACACCGTGAAAATACTCCCAGTCCACACTGTAAATGTGGTTGGTGTTAGGAAGAGCATCCAGCTGTAAAAAAAAAAGCTGTCAGAGACGCTTCCGTGCGAGCGAGACATGGTCTCCCGATCAGTCCCGCATCAAATGGAACAAAACCGTCTAACCCATGCTAGCGTGGAAGATGGACGTTAAACGATGATGATGATGATGATGATATCTAAAGTACTAAAAGCAAAATAACATGCTTGATGGAGATAACAAACGTAAAGAAATGCAACAAAAATTGATATTGGGAATACAAGGTTATACTGTTTCAGCATGAAGGTGCATGGTTTTGTGGTTGGAGCATTCGGCTCGCAATCGTAAGGTCGTGTTCGATTCCCAGTGGCCCGTTGTGTCCTTGAGCAAGTCATTTTATCTCACGTTGTCCCAGTTCACTCAGCTGCCAAAATGCGTTGTACCTGTAAATCGAAAGGCCAGCCTTGTCACATTGTGTGTCACGCTGAATCTCCCTGAGAACTACGTTAAAGGTACGCGTGTCTGTGGAATGCTCAGCCATTTGCACATTAATTTCACGAGCAGTTTGTTCCGTTGATCGTATCAAATGGAACACTCATCGTGGTAACCGACGGATTGCCATCATCAGTATGCATCGTCAAGTATCTAAGAAGCTCGTTTAACCTGGTTCCGAGTAAGATCCCACTCCGCGGCACTTTGACCAAGTGTCGTAAGCCATAGCTTATTCTTGAGGAATAGATGTTATCTTTCATGAGATAAAACATCACATCGCTATGTAAAGTTGGCATTATATGTTTATGTATAACAGATAACAAAATATTTCCATCATTGTATAACTTCTGTCTGTAAAATATAATAAAAACATTCTTACAGACATTGGACCAAGTCAGGGGATATTTCGATGACTTGATATGCTGCTGCTTTTTTTTTTTCAGTAACCCATGGTTTGTGATTTCTTCTTCCATTCTTCCACAAGCCTGTGAAACTCTTAGCATATTTTTTAAGCACTGCATTTCCTCACTGACTAGCCACCGGAAAAAGAAGTAAAATAGGTTGAGAAAAATCAAGGAAATAAGATTCTTTAAGAGAATTTTCATAATAGAGAAAAATTATTCGATTGTTGTTAGCCTTTGCCATATTGTCTGATTTCACTCATAACCTCACTGGGAAAATAACTTTGACTATATAGTGTAACAATAAAAAATTAATTGACGAAATAGCAAAATAGATGAATATATATTAGTTCGAAAGGAAAACACACTAATATACGTTGAAATAAAAATAGCATATACGTAGAGTATTCCTATTTCATAATTCCGAAACGTTGCATCTTATAAATACTGCCAAAAGTGTATGCATCGGTATTCAGAAATATAAAGGTGAACTATAGTTTATACATAAAAGGATACCACAAGACAATGTGCTTGTAATAACAGCGATTATTTTACAAAACAGACGTATTTATACACTAAATACAAAATGACTTATAAAATTACTTATAGTTCAAACTCTCACACTTATACACACATTTATATTCGTATGAGTTTGTATGTTAAAGACATAATTACATACATGAATACATTTCTGACATTTTGACCATCTGTATATTATGTACATATATTCGTTTTGTAAAAGTTACTAATGACAGGACAGATTGAAACGGTCGATGCCCCTATCTTGAAAATCGGCAGTTTAATGTATGCATATATTAAACTTCCGATTTTCATGATCTGCTCCAAATACTTGCAGGATATATATATATATATCCTGCAAAAAACAAGATGGCGTAGTACAGAACAAAGGAGAGGCACAAAAACAAAGAAAAGAATCCTCAGTCACTGAAGAGGTCACATAATGTGTGACGAAAGAATTTTGACAATATATAAACAATCATCTGGTTGTGGAACCAACCAACCAACCGGAAATTTATAAATTCCTAACTTTATAAATTTATTATAATAAATTGAAGTGAAAGCATCTGGTGCGTGTGTTTCTTATTGGCAACATGACCCTCCCAAAGTATAACAATATCGGTTTCAACACACGTTTTCAGATAAAGAATCTTGCTAAACAAATTCAGAAACGAAATATATATATATATAAACGGAAAAAATGAAACGAAATTTCATTTCTCACTCTTACAAACACACCGAGCATTATAATAAATGTTCTGTGAATCCATACGTACATATATATATATGTGTGCATGTATGTATATACATATACATACTACTGTACGTCTGTATACATATATGTATGTACGTATACATACTTATATATATATATCCTGCAAGTATGTGGAGCAGACCTCCGAATGCCAAACCTCGCAAACTCTTTCTCCTGCATATATTAAACTGATATATATATATATATATATATATATATATATATATATATGTCAACTCTGGATGTCGGTGAGCATGTCCAGCCAACCTCAGTCTCCTCTGTGTCACTTTTGAGCTGACTTTTGGGATGCTCCCATACAGCTCCGACTTTTTCATCCTCAGTGTATACTGATTAATGTTCAGAGCCATCCTCAGCATTCTCGTGTAGCACCCATCCACGATCTGAGTGAGTCTCTTGGTCAGTGTCCAAGTCTCTGACCCATACAGCAGCACAGACTCCACTACAGCAATGAAGAGGCGGATTTTCAGGTCTCTACGACATCCAGAGTTGACATTGCACTCAGTGCTCCTTTGGGAGCCCCTACATGGACACACTAGAAGAGGAAGACCAAGGTTAACATATGTTGATGCCCTAAGGACAGACACTGGTCTGTTGGAGATGCAGGATATGGCAGCGATAATGAGGGACAGAGACCGCTGGAGAGAACTCGTCCATGGATCTCGGGAATTTTACCCGCCTTAGATATATATATATATATATATATATATATATATATATAATATATTTAGAAACACACAGATACATGCGGACACACACATATATACATGAATGCATCCGCACCCAACTGTGAGTTAAGGGTGCCAACTTCACCGATGTTGCTCAATGAATGACTGGGACAGACCAATTCAGTTGAACTAGACTGAACCAGTATCAGAGTTAAAAATACATTATGAAGAGAGAAGAAACATTTAGATATAATTAGTAATAAAATGTATCATACCTAAACTGCTCCTAAATTCCTCGACTACGTAGTTTCGTGGCATAAACAAAAACAATATATCATAAAGACATAGAGTCCTTGCGAGGTCTGCCGACTTATCAAGAGGATACCTCATTTTACTAGTCTCAAGAACGCGTCTACACGACGTGCGAAAGAGTCCCAAAAGGCGGAGGGGGAGATAGTCACGCGATATAACGGTCGAGAAACAGAGCTAAGCCTCTTATAACCCCGAAGAAAATACCACGGAGGCGGAGGGGGTATTTATATCGAGGCCGCAGAAGAGGTGGTGAAGAAGGCGAGAAGTATGAGTAATGGAAGCTTTCCAGCTGTCCCCACACTTCAAAGATTGCTCGACCAGAGGGAGTTATTAACAATATATTTAGAAACACACAGATACATGCGGACACACACATATATACATGAATGCATCCGCACCCAACTGTGAGTTAAGGGTGCCAACTTCACCGATGTTGCTCAATGAATGACTGGGACAGACCAATTCAGTTGAACTAGACTGAACCAGTATCAGAGTTAAAAATACATTATGAAGAGAGAAGAAACATTTAGATATAATTAGTAATAAAATGTATCATACCTAAACTGCTCCTAAATTCCTCGACTACGTAGTTTCGTGGCATAAACAAAAACAATATATCATAAAGACATAGAGTCCTTGCGAGGTCTGCCGACTTATCAAGAGGATACCTCATTTTACTAGTCTCAAGAACGCGTCTACACGACGTGAGAAAGAATCCCAAAAGGCGGAGGGGGAGATAGTCACGCGATATAACGGTCGAGAAACAGAGCTAAGCCTCTTATAACCCCGAAGAAAATACCACGGAGGCGGAGGGGGTATTTATATCGAGGCCGCAGAAGAGGTGGTGAAGAAGGCGAGAAGTATGAGTAATGGAAGCTTTCCAGCTGTCCCCACACTTCAAAGATTGCTCGACCAGAGGGAGTTATTAACAATATATTTAGAAACACACAGATACATGCGGACACACACATATATACATGAATGCATCCGCACCCAACTGTGAGTTAAGGGTGCCAACTTCACCGATGTTGCTCAATGAATGACTGGGACAGACCAATTCAGTTGAACTAGACTGAACCAGTATCAGAGTTAAAAATACATTATGAAGAGAGAAGAAACATTTAGATATAATTAGTAATAAAATGTATCATACCTAAACTGCTCCTAAATTCCTCGACTACGTAGTTTCGTGGCATAAACAAAAACAATATATCATAAACAAAAACAATATATCATAAAGACATAGAGTCCTTGCGAGGTCTGCCGACTTATCAAGAGGATACCTCATTTTACTGCCATATCCTGCATCTCACGTCGTGTAGACGCGTTCTTGAGACTAGTAAAATGAGGTATCCTCTTGATAAGTCGGCAGACCTCGCAAGGACTCTATGTCTTTATGATATATTGTTTTTGTTTATGCCACGAAACTACGTAGTCGAGGAATTTAGGAGCAGTTTAGGTATGATACATTTTATTACTAATTATATCTAAATGTTTCTTCTCTCTTCATAATGTATATATATATATATATATATATATATATATATATATATATATATATATATATATATATATATATATATATGTATATACACAGGGTGTCCCAAAAATGTATACACACTCTAACAGCATTCTAATAAATATTGCCTGTACAGGTAATCAACGTGTGTATAGATATATTGGGACACCATGTATATATATATATATATATGTGTGTGTGTGTGTGTGTGTGTGTGTGTGTGTGTGTGTGTGTGTGTGTGTGTGTGTGTGTGTGTGTGTGTGTGCACATGAGTGCGTATATACGTATATAAGTATGTACGTGGATAGGTAGGTATATCGTGTTACAGATAGACTTGCTTTTATTTCTCAATATATGTTGGTGCCTGATGAGTGTCTACGTATTTGACATATATATGAGTGTATTTAATCAAGCAGAACAGTTATTGACGTTGGCACACTCATCCAAACACATACACAAAACAAACATTTGCTCACTGACACACATGAGCACGCGCACATGCATAAACGCCCACCTACACATGCATTCTCCATACATACAGACAAATATAACAGTTAGAACCCCGTAAAACATTCGCATGCAGACAAAACGTATACATAAAAGAATTAATAGAAAAGGAAAAGTCGACAACGGCCTCCCCTTCACCTCCTAATCTGCAACGACTACCCCAGCAGCTGCCTTAGTTTCATTGAAATTGTAGGAATGTTATCGTAGTATGAAGAGAGGGGGAATGTCGTTAGACGTCTGCTTACTGATGGAAGTTTTGTGTCAGACATTCCTTGTCTCTTTAGTCTGATTAGAATCTTTTGATTGCGTGATTGCGTGCTGAGTAGGGATTCATCTACATACACATATCTAATTGCCGATATCTATATCTTCCTCTTGTACACCATTTAACCTGTGCATGACCACACACTCACGCGCATATACGCGTGCACACACACACACACACACACACACACATATATATCTATATACATATATTTATATATATATGTATAAATATATATATACATATATATATAAATATATATATATATATACATATATATACACACACACGTATATATATGTATATATATATATATGTACATACATATTTATATATATGTATGTATATATATATATGTATATATCTATGTATATATATATATGTATATATATATATATGTATATATATATGTATATATATAATATTAAATATACTATTTATAGTTATGTATATACTATACTATAAACAACTATAAACAGGGAAGGTCAGTAATTTATTACTACCTTATTACCAGCAAGAGAAATACTCAATGTAAGAATATCAGTTGTTTTACAGAGCAGTTATATAGAAAACACAAGTATCAAAGTTATGTTTAAAACATTTAATCACTGACAATTGTTTCATCCAAACCTAGGCTTGGAGTTCTCGGAGCATTATCAATGTTTGTACATATAATTAACCTACTATTCAACTGAAGAATCATACAGATACATATATATTGATGCTGTGGACAACAGTTTCATGTTTACAGTGTGAAATGGATGCGACATATATTATACGAGAATTGTACAATAATTCAAATTAAGATTAAAATTTAAATTTAAATTTAAATTTAAATTAAAAGCATAGGGTGTAATACATGCGTCAGATAATACAGATAATACAAGAGAATAGTCTAATAATTAAATTAGAGAGATAGTACATGCGTTAGTCATATATAAAGGAATGGAACAAGCAAATGTATCATGCATATCTGAGTACTGTATGGCAGGGTATTACATAAAATACAAGCACTTTAAGCGAATATGTTAGTGTATTATTATGGGTGCAATGCGAGGATATATTCCGCATAGTTCAAATTTGTATGTGTGTAGAATATGAAAGTTACGGATTTCACATCCATTACTTAAGTTGAGATATATTTGTATTGAATGTTTGTTATAGTAATGGATTGTAACTTAGTATTATTTAATCCATATTTATGGATTAGAGTTATTTTACTGAGAGGTTTTTCAACGGTTCAATATCCGGAAGTGGATATGGAATTAAGGGGAGCTAATGCGTAAGGGGAGGTAACTAGCTCATTATAATAATTAAATTCCTTGCTCTAATAGACATATAGTGCCTCAATTGAATCCCTTAAATAAAAAGTTATATATTTATATTTTATTTTAAATACAGTCTACTCTCTCATAATATATTAAAGGTTTCATTAGATTGTCGTCTACCCAATATTTGGTAAGATATGGAATAACGTATAGCTGTTTGCATGCTAAATTAGATACATCTCTTGAGTAAATAAATGAATCCTTTATATACAATGTTATTAATTTATACATCTAATTATAAATGTATATATAATTCATTGTTTCATATTACATTTAAGTTAGATAAATCCCTTATGTTAATAAATTAATCCTTTATATACAATGTTATTATTAATTTATACATTTAATTATAAATGTATATATAATTCATTGTTACATTTAATATTTAAAGTTTATATATATTGTATATTGTATATATATATATATTTCAATCACTATATAATTATAAGTAATCTAAAGTTATTATATTAAAAGGCGGTGACTATAAGAATATTTCTAGAGTATAAAGTTATAGATAAAAATGATTTGTGTAGAGGAAAGGGTGGATCAAAGAGTGTGATGCAGCGGTGAAAGGTAAGTCTTAGAGGTGAAGTGCCAATGGTGGTGATGAGTTAAAATCTGACATTGTTATATACTAGCTTTAAAGCTTTGGAATGAATGTCGGAAGCGGTTCTGGCACGATGCAAACACTTCCGATTTTTTATTTAGGAGGTTAAGATTCGAAAAGATTATAGTATGGGTCTCTAAGAGACAGAGATTACAAAATTTATTAGGTGGTTTATACGATGCAGCCCTACCTACTACTTCCCATTGAAGTTTATATGGGCTATTCCTAGTTTTCAGATAGTGTATGTAGCTAGATAGTGAAGTGGAGTTGGTTAGCTTGTGTTTTTTGAAAGAGTGGAGGGCGAGTTGTATCTCGTCTTGAAGCAGTTCGAAGTAGAGCCTATATATATGTTTTAGAAGAATTGTTAGTGTTGAGCCTGCAGGAGTAAATGATGTCCTTGATTAAGCAGTTGTTACCTAAAGGGCAGGTTCTATTTGATCTACAGTTACATTTATTTTGGATGTTATCTTGTCGTTTATTATGCTGTGTAGAAGTCTGGTTGCTAGGGATAGTATTAGGGCTATGATGGTTGTCGTTCCTAATGTTATTGATTCCATTAGTGTTATTACTATTATTACTATTGCTATTAGGGTTTGTAGTTATTATGTTGTTCTGAAAGTTTACCTCCTGCTGTGTTTTAATTTGTTGAAAATAAGTATTAATCTTTCTTTTATTACTACTAGATATATGGTATGCTATGTTAGGTGTGGTAGAGTAAGAGATTTTAATGGTGTTTTTTATTTATAAGATTATGGTACTTGTGGCCAGATGTGAAGTTTTTATATATATGTCTTCCTCCGGTTGCAACGTTTTTTGAAATATCCACTTCTGCGTTTACAGATTGACTTTGTTAGTTTCAGAAGATCCCGTTAAGGGTGAAAGCAGCGATTCTTTGCTTAAACTTTAATCTGTTATTTTAATAAATATATATATATATATATATATATATATATATATATATATATATATATGTGTGTGTGTATATATATACGTATATATATATGTATATATATATATGTATATATATATGTATGTATATATGTAGATGTATGTATATATATGTATATAGAACCTGGTAAGAAACGTTTCTTTGAGGCTTTCCCGTCTATCTACTAACGTGCATATTTTCAACGACCATTCCACATATTACAATGAAGCTCTTGCTCGGAGTGGATTTGTCGATAAGGTAGCATATACAGAATACGAGAAGAGACCTAGGAAAATAGATCCCGACGCATTTTATGGTATAACCCACCATATAATATGGAGGTGGCCACATCATTAGCTAAGATCTTTCTCTCCCTTATTATGAAGCATTTTCCCCCAACACATAAATATAGTAACATTTTTAATAGAAATACCATTAAAACTTCTTACTCTACGACTCCTAAGCTTGCATATAACATCACAGCTTCAAATTTAGCTAAACTACCTAACCGTAGTAACACGTGCAACCCTGTAGCTAGTACTAACTGTAATTGTAGGAATCGGGTTGACTGCCCCCTATTCGGGAAATGCCTCTCTAGTAACATTGTCTACAATATATATATGTATATATACATATATATATATTGTTATACTTGGGGAGGGTCATATTTGTGTAATAATATTGCCAGAATTAATATATATATATATATATATATATATATATATATATATATATATATATATATATAAGTAGAAGTTGTATTTAATTTACAAATACAGAGTTTGTTTTATAAATAGAGACGTACCCATGAAAATCATACCTTATCGGTTGGAAATTCATTTGATAGTGGAAATATATTAGGGATTATTCAAACTTATGTGTGAATATACAAATGAATATGTAAATAATTGTAAAACAACCGTTTATTTAAATGACACTGGAGAAAGAGAGAGAAGAAAGAGATAGAGAAAAAATTAATAATATTACGAGAGAAATAAAGAGAAGAAATTAACAAGAGGATGAATAGAACTCATGTATCTTTAATATGGGGGAATAAATTTTAAGTATATATCTACTAATGGTACGTATATTTTCGATTGTTTAGTTGTTAAAATTCTTTTCTAATATAATATTTAATGTTATAAATAGATAGAAAAATAAATAGATATATATAGAAAAATAAATATATATAAAATTAGATAGAAAAATATATGGAAAAATAAATAGATAGAAAAATAGATAGATAAAAAAATAAATAGAAAAATAAATCAATAAATAGATAAATAGATAAATAGATAGATAGATGGGTATATCGTGTTATAGATAATTGTTTTAATGAGGGATATTGGTTTATATTTAATGTAAGTAAATTAAATTAAATTAAGTTAACTGAGTTAATAAGAATATTTATATTTATATATTTTAAATTGGGAAGGTACGAAAAAAACTCCAGTTTTGTTTATTTATTCGTTAGAATGAGACTATTTTGTCAAAATAAGTATAAATGTTAAAGATATAAATGTTGAAAGATATATTTAGCCTGAATTAGTTAGTGGTTATAAATCTAATAAAAGATATTAAAAAACTTTATTAAAAAATATTAAAAATTCGGGAAAATTAAAAAAAAATAATTTATAAGAGATAAGCAAATTTTTTTTAAAATACGTAATTTTTGAAATAAGTAATTTTTAAAAGTATATGAAAAATTTAAGAAATGAAAAATAAAAAATAAAGAATTAAAAAAATTATTAAAATTAAAATTTAAATTTAAAAATTTTAAAGTTATGATTATATATATGTATATATTTTAAAAAAATTTTAAGAAGTGAAATTATAGCAAATATTATAGATATGATTTAGAGATAACAATATATTGTACCAGAGTGGATTAGATTGTTATGGAAATAAGTAAAAATATTATAAGTGTAATTATAATTTATATATATGGTTACAAGAACTAAATAAATTCGTCCGTACATTAATAGAGTTCTTACATTTAAGTATGAAGAAAATATACATATGTATGTATATATATATATATATATATATATATTAAAATATATGTATATATATGTATATATATGTATATGTGTATATGTGTATATATATGTATATATATATGTGTATATGTGTATATATGTATATATGTATATATATTTATATATGTATATATATACATATATATGTATATATGTATATATGTATAATCTATATGTATATATGTATATATGTATAATCTATATGTATATATGTATATATGTATAATCTATATGTATATATGTATATGTTTGATAATCTATATTATGTTTGATAATCTATATAACTTCGCTAAATTAACAATATTCTGAAAACATTTTCAATGTTGAACAAAGTTTTTGAATCCACAAATTGTTCTACTTTCACAACTTGAGAGTCGAACAATTTGTGGATAGAAAATCAACTCCCTTCGTAACTCATATTTAATATATAAACAACTAATAATTGTAAATTATCTCTATCTCTATAATAGTAATACATACGCAATAATTAATCTGTATAGATATTTATATACATATAACCTATCGTAATGTAATAAGATAAAAATACTTATAAACATAATCCTTCATATAATGTAATTGATTATATATACAATATTATAACTCATAATATAGGTAAATAAATTTAAATTTAAACTCTGGAATCATATTCCACATTTTCTTCCACAAAATTAACGTACATGTTAGCTCTTCTTCCTTTCTCTTCTTTCCTAGGCATATAATAACTTATAATTTATTTTAATTTTC